>JAHWFP010221567.1:85292-97239 GCA_023313725.1 Lithobius niger
AATTAGTTCCATTCGTCTGGTTTCAATTTTAGAAGTACTTCAGTTCAGAAAAGAACTCTTTCTTTCGAATTCGTTCCATTCGTCTGTTTTCAATTTACAAGTACTACAGCTTAGAAATATTTTCTTTAGAATTAGTTCCAATCGTCTGTTTTCTATTTTAGAAGTATTTCAGTTCATAAGTAGTTCCTTTCGGAATAGGTCCATTCATGTGGTTTCAATTTTAAAAGTACTTCAGTTTAGAAAAGAACTAGTTCTTTTCGAATTAATTCTATTCAAGTTTTAATTTTAGAAGTGCTTCAGCTTAGAAATACCTTCTTTAGAATTAGTTCCAATCGTCGGTTTTCAATTTTAGAAGTATTTCAGTTCATAAGTAGTTCCTTTCGAATTAGTTCCATTCGTGTCGTTTCAATTTTAGAAGTACTTCAGCTTAGAAATACCTTCTATAGACTTGGTTCCAATCGTACGTTTTCTATTTTAGATGTACTTCAGTTTATAATAGTTACATTAGAACCACTTCAGTTTAGAAGTACTTCAGTCGGCCCCTACTGCTACTGCAAATTTGCTACTGTAAATTCATTAACTAACCAGCAGAGGCTTTGTTTTGGATTCTAGTGGAGAAAGGGGAACAGTTCTGAACAGTGAAATCGGAATGCATCATTAGCACGCAAGCTATGCAGTTCTTTTTCCTGGTTCGAATACGGCAAGGTGCATTCGCAACGATGTCAGGCTTGATGTATTTCTTTCTCCTGGTTCGAATAAGGCAAGGTGCGTAAGCAACGATGTCAAGCTTGATGTAGTTTTTCCTCCTGGTTCGAATAAGGCAAGGTGCATAAGTGACGATGTCAAGCTTGGTGCAGTTCTTTCTCTGGTTCGAATAATGCAAGGTGCATAAGCGATGATGTCAAACTTTATGCAGTTCTTTCTCCTGGGTAAAATAAGGCAAGGTGCATAAGGAATGATGTCAAGTGTGATGCAAATCCCTTCTCCTTCTTCAAATAAGGCAAGGTGCATGTGCAACGATGACAAACTAGATGCAGTTCTTTCTCCTGCTTCGAATAAGGCAAGATGCATAAGCGACGATGCGCAGTTTAATGCAAATTTTATATTAAAGGACGGTTGGTATACAAATGTGAAAACGTTGTAGATCTTAAAAACGATGTAAACCACGATTTTCTAAACGTAAATAGCGGTTGGAATATTTGTTGAAAAATCTGCCCTTGAAGGGAAGTATTTAGGAAACCGTTTTCCAGTTTAATTGAAGCCATGCGAGTCTTACCTAACACGTTGGACTAAAGTTTTCAATGGCGACAACCGAAATGCTTGTCTACCACACAGCGTCCTCGCCAGGGGGGGGGGGGGTCTCTTCCGAGCTTTTTGCGTATTGCTCTCCCATTGGCTGTTGATTTTGCTGTCTCCACTGACGTCACAATGCAGCGCAACATCTTACGCACATGCGCACACGCCAAACCAGACCGAAGCCAGTGACGTTACACGAAATACTGGTCGGGAAAACGACTTAACGAGGTGGGGGAAGGACCAACCTTCCTGTATACTATCGTTTCACTCGACCTTGGTCCTCTGTATAAAGTCGGCTGCCAGCCCATAGTCTGAAAGCGGAAGTATCACAGTTGGACCGCCTTAAATCGTGAATCTGCTTGCCCGGTCAGGGCTATATTTTTATTTTTTATTTTTATTTATATTAGTCGTAGCACCATAAGGCATTAGAACGACATCTAAAATAAAAACAAACAACTCCAATACAACTATGTATCAGAGTGGCTGCACTGTATTGGAGTATGCTGAGCAACCAAACTTTTGTTGAATGCAATAAAGGTTTGATTTTGCACAGTGTCACTTGTTAAATCATTCCAGTCACAGATAGTTTTTGGAAAAAAAGAACTGGCCACATGAACATTTGTTCTGCACTGAAATCTTCTGATTTTCTTAATGTGATCATGCCTCCCACAGCACTGGACGGATCTTGGATGAAAAATAGCATACTCGACTGGGTTGGGCAATATGGCCGCCGAAAACGCCACGTAAGCGATGATTCGTTGTGTTGCCTCTTTCTGTCAACCGAGGACGACACCGTCCGTACAAAAATGCCAACGTTCCTTCCCGCGCAACACTTTATGGATATACACGAACGTGTCGCTTTTTTTTCCCCAAGCGCACAGAAATAGCTTAACTGTGGCTGAGTAATAACTTAAAAACCATTTAAAAATGCTTTTAATACATAATAAAAGTGTGTCACGCAAATCTACGTGAAATTAAAATTACATTTTGAATACCGCCACTTGATACCAACAGATGTCGGGACTCTCCGTACAAAAATTCACCGATGCGATTTGCCAATTTCCGAACAGACCTCAAGCGACAGGGAAGTTTTTAAAGTCAGCGGCTTGCGACTCGCTTGCAAGCGGAAACGCTGCCCGTTTGTTATTTCAATGGGAAAGCGTTCCCCGCTGGCAAGCGACTCGCAAACCGCTGACTTTCAAAACTTCCCTAATGGGCCAGTCGTGGCGTCCATTTTGTCTACCCCCTTCTAATTCGTTGTAGGGTCGGGCCAGTTAGTTTAGCGACCATGATGGTCCGGCATATTGTCCTAGGTCACACGTTATGACTATGAGGGCCTCTCCCACTTCAAAACAACTACCGTAAATCGTGGATTAAACGCCCATGGGCTTATGCAGTTAATTTGGCAAAAATAGGAGGGGGGGGGGCTTTAAATCAAGCATTATCAATTTTCTAACCTTTCTGGACATCTATTACAGAAAATTCGGAGCGTTTGAACGATCTCTGAAAGACCAGTGTTTACATCTTTTTGATTACTGTGAAGAAGGGAGGAGGCTTAGATGATGAGAGATGCCTTGTGCAGGTGCTAGGAGATAAAGGAAGAGTCCATTATTACTACAGGAAGGGAGAGAGGGGACCAGTAAACATAGCAAGCAGTATTATCTTTATTCATATCATATAACTTTTAGGTAATTTTTCGAAGAAAAATGACAATTTGAGGGCTGGGTCACTATTTCCACTATTTCATGATTTTGACTTTACAGCATTTTAGGGGGTGGGCTTTAGCTTCAACTGGGCTTTTAATACACGATTTACGATACTGAAAAGAGAACGCGTGGAAGAGCTATACGGTCAAGCCCTTTTAAGACATAATAGGTATAAAGACGGTCGTGCGAAAAGAAACAAAACCCTCTTCCATTCCTAGCATCAATGAAGATGAAAATTAGAAGAGATGTGGGTGTTAATAAAAGGTGCAACTTGTCTTCCGCAGTGGTTTATGAGCGGAGGCTCAAGAGGTCTAGGGCGCGAAAACGGTAGCGTTCATCGCTGGTTGTGAAATGCAGTGTCGACCCTTAATAAGAAGGCCAAGAGGTTTTGATTAAGAGTTTAACCGGTAAACTGTAGTGGGAGGGGGGGGGGGGGGGGGGGGGCTCGGGGGGGGGGGGGGGTGAGGTTCTTCCACTTCACATCTAGTCAACTTCTCGTAAGATGAAAACAAATTAGGCCATGAATAAAAGACGAAGGGGGGAAAAGGAGAGTGAGCGGCCATGATGATTAATGACGTGGAGTAGCAAGATGGCGCCGCTCCCAAAGACGACATGGGACTATGGCAATTAACGTAAGGGCTTCTTTCACCCATGGCGTTACAGAATGGTTGTCACGTATGCTTCGTCAAAGGCGACCGCTTATTCATGAGCAGCTTATCTTATACAAGGGCTTCTCTCAACAAACCCACTACCTGGTGGAGAAATGTATTCGAACCACGGTAAATGCATGGAATTTTTTTTCAAGTATTCACAGTAAATTCTTTTATTTAGTTATCAAGGAGCACACGACAGTTCCTGTTACTCCAATTCTTGTACTATTTGTCGAAATTGTGCTCGTAATTCTCACTGCTAATTTCGAGGTTCGTTTCATGTTTTTGTGAGAACCACTCAGTTTCTACTGACGCCATTGATCAAGTGACCAAAACGCTTGCCTAGCCCTACTTTCCACAGTTTTTTCCCCTTTCACACAAGCCTCAAATCGAGCGTCACACATCGGAAACAGATTCTTAACATACTAGAACGCTGTATTGACAAAATTCGAGGTTCGATTCACCTTTTAAAATCGCACACGGGCTTATGTCGGTTATTAAAAATCAAGAAAATCTGCTGATTGTCTACTATCAGCGTTGTTTTGTTTTAATTTGGTGACTTACATGGCATAGAAAAAGCCACAGCTATGCTGGCTACATGTATGGAAAAACAAAAAACAAAAATTCAAAATAACTCTTGTGACAAATTTGAGGGTTCTGTTGACCTTTTAATATGGCTCACAACCCAATTTTGGGCTCGTTCGTTTTAATCTGGGCTTTAGGAGGGAAGGAAAGAAAGCTGGCGCACGTGTCACTAACTCTACCTGTCGGAATGAAAGAAATTGTTGGGGTTGTCAAACACTTGGGGCATGTGGCTCCCCCCTCCCTACCATTTTTTGGGTGCCCTTTCGGTACACAGAGTTATGAAGAAAAAAACCATTAAATCTGCCAGCTTTTCTTCTTTTTTTTTTTTGAGAAATCCTGTTTTATTCGATCCATGAATGCAGTAGGGTCAGAAAATGGTGTCTGTCTTTATTCACATCTTCTATTAAAAATGTTTCTTTTTTGCTCGTTTTGAAGTATCCCCCTCCCTTCTTTGCTCCCTACTCCCCCGCCTCAAAATTCTGTTAGGCCACCGGTACACCCCACCGCTTCTCCCAACTGCAGTGGCGTTCTGTTTGTTTATGGTACAGATGAATATCGGGTGTGTGTGAATTCTTAATTAATTTATTTGAATATACCCCCGAAGTCTCAAAGAGAACTTTGTATGGGGTACACCTGGTAGCAGAAAATGCATTGCTAATTAAAAATATTTTTACAATTAGGAACAAATGCGGGTAGACCATAACTCATTCTAATTTTAAAGTATAAGACAAAATCACAAACATATAAGGATTAATCCTTCTCGATCAAACATATTGTAAGAAAGTACTAAAGCTTCAGTAAAATACTTGTTGTGGAGGAGGTTTTGATTGTTGCGATTGCTTGAAATGTAGATTTTGATGATTGATTATGTAATGCGTTGTCGTCACAAATAAGTGTTAATTCACTTTGTGGCATCTTTAATTAATTAACACAAAAACAAAACAAAAATTTGCAGGGTTAATTTTTAGTGGATATTTCTTGTTGGTTGGGTATTTGTTTATGGAGCAAAAAATCCAAGAAGGATTGGCACTCCTTTAATACAAAAAAAAACTGATCTCTCTCTCAACATTTAAATAATTACAGGCTGGAGAGTCAAATGGGATTTATTTGTTTTATTTCTCAACATTGGCTCTGAACAGCTGTTCTTTAAAAATAAGGGAATTGATGCAGGCCTAAGGATGGTGTTCACGTGTAACAGTTTCAGAAAGGTGGCATCCTCTGACGGATTTTATTATCATTTTTAGGCTATACCCAACAGTGCATTGCGACTGAATTGACCGAACAGCCCTTCCTGAATAACCTATTCTCTCCTGATAAGAATCCGCCTAGTTTCAGCCACCCAAAGTAGTGATATTAGAACAAAAATGACTGCCACCAAGTTGCTACATTAGTTGCCAAGCTAATTCTACCGAATATTACTTCACACGTTAAATGAAAGCATGACCATTGGTCAGGTTTTTCATTTAACCTTTGATCTAATAGTTGGCGGGATTAGCTTGGCAACTAATGTGGCAACTTGGTGGCAGCCATTTTTGTCCTGATATCACTATACGTTGATTGGCTGAAACTTGGCGGGTTCTTTCACTCTTGTACGTTTCGTTTCAGATAACCTACTCTCAAATTCAGAGTAAATACCAAACGATTTCTTTTTTAGTAATCTTTGTTTAGGCGGAATTAAAGGCACAGACCATTGGGAATTTATCTCTTCCCTACACACACGAATGAAACCTTTCAAGAATATTTGGTGACCTTAAAACCCTAGACGGTTCTTTTCGTCCCACGCTCGAAATCGCCGAAGAGATGGACGAAAATCCGCCTACCACGAACTGATTGGATGTCCGACCTACTTACCGTCTGCCCGTGGCGGGCAGCCGGATTTGGCATGTGAGGTTCATGCGCAGTGCCTAGGCCTATTAGGGATCGTTAGGATGTAGGCAAGCGAAATTTACGCGATTCCCTTGAGAAGACAGTAACTTTGCGGGCTATACTTATCTCCACGTTAGGCTTATTTGAGAGTTGTTGATGGAATTCTTTAAAGCATTTGGAATTGCGTAAAGCATATATCGATGTTGTACACTCACCGTTGATAAATTTCTACTTCGAAATGGTTGAGAAGGTTCAGCTCAAAAGCTAGGGATCGGTCAAAATAAGCCTTGCCGAGGAAGACTTGCTCTCATATACTTTGCACGTCTTTTACTGCGTTTTTTCCCAGAATGCTAGACAAATTACCGATGTCAGAACCTACCTGGCGAGAGCCTTGTAGTTAGCCAAAGGTCGACGACAGCGAGTGCTATAGCTGAGTGCTATAGCTAAGCTTCGTCGATGAAAACGTGAACATATATAATATCCCACTTATATATTTCATTGAATAAATACAGATGCAAACCTATTTACGTTGCCTTTGGGACGTATATGTCAGACTGCCTGAGCGGGGAATCCAACCCACGACTTTTGAACCGAAAGGCCGAGGTCCTACCGCTGAGCCATACTGACACGGCCTACTTTTGGTTTCAAAAGTCGTGGGTTTGATTCCCCATGGTGTGAGCTTTATTAACCAACGCGAAATCAAATTAGAGACGGAGCCGGCCGGCGCCGCTTAAATCAGAATGGTTTATGAATGGTGCTGCAGTGTAGCGGCAGAAAGTGAAAAGTGCCAACTGCCACAAACCGACACGTGGCGGTGCTGTAAATCGTGATCAGCGAGCCGTGGAATTAACCAACGCGAAAGCGGGCTGGACGGACCAGCACTGGCCCCGATTGGCACTGGCCGGCCCGCCCCAGTCCGGCCTGGCCGCTTGAATTTACGAATGCGAAATCGGTGTAACTCCACCTGTCGGAATGAAAGAAATTGTTGGGGTTGAATAGCATTGCCGTCAGTAAGACGACCTTCTTTTCGCGCTCCAGTGCTCCTTGCAGCTAACCCAGTTACTGACTCCACCATAGAGCTATACACAATAATACTACGTTGTGTCACTGCCCTATTGTCACTGTTCTGTAGAATTGGCTTTGATTCTGCCGACCCGGAAAGAAACAGTCAATAAGAGAGTAAAGAAATGTCTGGAGAAAATGTCTCTTTGCAGGAGGAATGCTTTATCTTGTTGCAAAGGATTGATACGGGTTACACAAATTTAGCAAACGATGTCGTAGCTATAGTGTGTGCCACAATTAGAACGCTGTTAATCACAAACACGCGATCGAGATGTGCATCCGGCCAAAGAAATAATCCCGGTTTAAAATCGTTACGAGGCACAGATACGTTTAGGACCGGTCATAAGGCTGGGTGGTGGGCTGGAGGAAATGAAAATGTGACCGCCACTTTTTTGATGACCCCCTCTCCTTTGAAACCATGAAAAAAATATCTTAACGCCCCCCATCAAGGTCGAAAAAACGTGAAACCCTCCCCCCCCCCCAAAAAAAAATGTGCTTTTCGTATGCCATTGAGACTGTCTGCAGAAAAATTTCTGTCGCCAATTAAGTAGCACGCCACACTGACAAGCTAGTTATCCTAGTTGTAAGGAAAACTTGCTTCGTTTTTAACGAAAAAGACACGTTGGGTTAAAAAGTTCTATAAAACATCGATGTTCCTTACATCTATGTTCCCATCTTGCGTCGAGTTTCATGAAAAAAAGTATGATGAACACCTTATCCTTGTATGCCCATATCCGTAACATCGTCATCTCCTGAAACACATAAGTCAAGAAACCAGGAGCCAAGGCTTTTCTACAAAACGTATTGCACAAACTATACTTGTAGTACTGTTACTAATAGAAACCTTGAAAACCTTGAATACTCGCATCATGGGGGGGGGGGGGGATCTGGGTGGCTTGCCCCCAAAAGCTGAGGCGTTTTTAGAAACCTTGACTGCTTGCTGAAAGTGTTATTTTTGAGGTCCAGAAATGACTTTCTTTCAGTTTGGTCAGTGTTTCTTTTTGTGCCCCCCCCCCCCTTTTGAGGGGGGCTAAATATGTATGCCCTCCCTCGGGTCCGAGAAACATGAACCCCAATTTCCTTCAACCCTCCTTCCCTCGGCGATTAATAATGACTGATTCCTTATGTCGATATTAAAATTACAGAATTACCGTTGTAATTTTAATGTCGACAATTATAGCGTGTCTCTGCCTGGTACGATATATCAAAATGGGACTATTTCTTTAAGCGGTTGGACATCCCGATCGCGAGTTTGTGATTAGCCTCTATTATAATCGTGGAACGGACCATATAATAATAATCAGTTTACCCCCAAGTGGGGGGAGGACACAGAAGGGCATGCCTCTTACACTGGCCCTAAGAGTTAGTAAATTCGTTTCAGAAACTTGTTCAAAAGGCAAAGAGACAGACGTCGTTTAAAAATTGGTACGGATGGCGCTGACACAACGTGCTCAGGGAGGGAGTTCCACACACCGCCGACGCGAACAGCGAAAAAAGATCTACACTCCGTGGAGAATTTAGGCAGAGAAAGTTTTAAAGAGTGTCCGCGAGTCGTAGATGGGGCCGCTAAATCGAAAAAAGGATGGTCGACCGGAAGAAAGCCCTTCAAAATCTGAAAAGTCAAAAAAAGGTCAGCCTGAAGGCGACGCAGCTCCAGAGGTTCAAGACCGGAATGTTTGAGTCGTTCGTCAGCCGGTAGAGGCCTCAGGCCAGGCAGTTGTCGGGTGAAAGACATATTTAGGCAACGTTGTTGCCTAGGTAACAACACTTTCGCCATCGCAACTCACTTGCATGCAGTTAACATCGAGCGTCGAAAATGGCGTTGTGAGGTCGTTTCATTTACACCTTTAGACCAGGATAGTGTCTTGCTGAAGACGGAAAACCGTTCCAGCCCTTTTTAAAAAACATTTTTAGAGCCTTTCAAAGGGTATTTTCACTCCCAGAGGGGGTCGACTGGTCTGAGAAAGCTTCACATCAGTCTCTGGTATTCTTAGTTTTAACCGACCTACTTATCCACCTCGTCTGTTGATTCCACAATTAAAGGTGCCTGTTCATCGAATGACAGGATGCAGCATGTAGCGCCGTCTACCATTATTTAGTTCTATGTAGCACTTAAAAGGACATAAATCCTTCCGGTATATCATGCGACCCGATGAGATTGCAGTTGGCAACATTTACACATGTTGCAGTTAATGTCGCCAAATCACCTCGCAAGCAAGAAAAAACAAGGAAATGACTGTGTTGGCAACATTTACATGCGTTTGAACTAATGTCGCAAAACTGAGTCATGCAGGAAAGCCTACAGGGATTTATGTTCCTTCAATTTCAACCAGCGAAGGAACGTGCAAAAAAATTTCTTTTTAAACAACAAACAAGCCACGTGCCTCCTTCCTTAATTACTGAATTTAAAGTTGGTGCGTTCACGTGCACCAGGGAGCAAGCGGTCAAAGTTAACGCTATCAGTGTCACTAGATGGCGCCCACCCAGCGGTTCAAAATGTGCGTTTCAAAACGGTCGACAGCTGGGAAAAAAGCACCCGTGGTGTCGTTAGGCTTAACTTTACCGGTTGCTCCCTGGTAGACGTGGACGCACCAATTTTACACTCAGCAAGTAAGGGGGCACGTGGCTTGTTTGTTGTATAAAAAGAAATTTATTTGTGTGTTCCTTCGCCCGTTGAAAGTGTTGAAAGTACGCGCTCTGTAGACAGATCTAGATAGCGGCAAATGGCTATAGATGCTGCAGCCTGTCATGTGGTGGCAACCCCCCTTTAAGGAGAAGGAGTGAGTTTTGTCGCATGCAGTGCAGGCATTCCCTTGACCCATCCCTGGGTTCTGCCGAATTGTCCTAAAAGATCTAACATTAGCTTTACTAATTCTGACAAAGCTAGGTAAGAGTTAGTGCTATTTTGATTGAATTAGGAAAACCGTCATCATTCTCGGAGACTTGGACACAACAAACATGAAATGGCAGTCGGCTGGATGAATGTCATAAATTTATTATCTCATAGGCTAACATCGCTGATGAAAGTACCGCTATTTTAGCCTTAAAGGGCAATTACATCCATTTTGACATGCAGGTTTGACTTTTGGATCACTTACGCAATAACTAAACACAAGAATTGCGGTAAGAATACGTTACTTGCGTCCGATATAATAATTTAATTACTGCATCACCAAAACACGACACGGAGATAGCTGTTGGTTTGCTGAAACGCTCAGAAACTAATGCCGACAAATGTCACTTTTCGATTTCGACTCACAGCCGATTGAGATAGCTGTATTGACTGTGAGGAACTCAAGCATCTGATGGCCTTAGCTGGCCGGCAGTGTATCGAAATCGAAGAGATCCGTCTGACGGCATTAATTTCTGCGCGTTCCAGCAAACCAATGGCGACCTCCGTGTCGTGTTTTGGTGATGCAGTAATTAAATTGTTATATCGGACGTACGTAACGTATTCTTACCGCAATTCTTGTGTTTAGTTATTATGTAAGTGATCCAAAAGTCAAACATGCATGTCAAAATGGATGTAATTGCCCTTTAAACGTCTATGATATCAACAACAACTATTAAGTATTCAGCATAAAGTTTGAATTCAAAATTTGGTGATTCTGTAGAAGTAAACGACAACAAATTAATGATTACGGGGTGCACGGAAAAAAATGCCTTAGGAAAAAAAGCCGATGGGGGAAAAAAAGCCACGGAAAATAAAGCCGATGGGGGGGGGGGGGCCGGGACCGCAAAACAAATCTGGTGTAAAATCGCCCAAAACTTCTTCTTGAACATAGTTTAGTTACGTGTGCATTCATCATTCATTAGCTGATTGCTGCTCGACCAAGATTACCTTAATTACCTTTGGTGGAATCATCTAAAGGAAAACTCAGTCACAAGTTTCCTCCCAAATTCCTTTATTGGGCTAGTGGTGGGGAGGGTCGTCCACAGTAAGATAAAATTTGAGAAATCACGAGGTTTCTACCAAAACTGAAATAGAAGGCGGGGGCGGGGCCAGGCACAAATTTTCTTCAAATTCCGTAACTGGTTAAGGAGGTGGAGTATTGAATTTGGTCGGCTATGGGTAATTAAAAGAAAGAAAACATGATTAACAGTGAAAAAAACATAAGTTTTCCCAAAATTGCTTAGCCATTTGGCCGCGTCAGTATGGCTCAGCGGTAGGAACTCGGTCTTTGGGTTTGAAAGGTCGTGGGTTCTATTCCCCGCGCAGGCAGTCCGACTTATAAGTCTAAAAGGCAACGTAAATTGGTTAGCATGTGTATTTATTTAACCCTTCTCGAGCCCATTTGGTTTTCCGTCGTGTTTAATACTCGGAAACGTATGACCACTTTATTTATATTGTCATGACTTTATTTAATAGTCATGGAAAAATGAAACATGACCATCAACAGGAGATAATTCAGTCGCCCACGTAATTCCACGTGCTTCTTTTTTGCCCATGGAGGACGGAGGATTTCCACGACGGGTTTATTTTCCGGGATGATGACAATCTCCCGCCCGAAGCCAGTCTCCTCCCCTGCCCACCCCCCTCAGCATGAGTCTCTCCACCCTTCCCTAAATAAAGCATCACTATTGCCAAGGTCAGCGTGACAAGTCTCACTGACCCTCCCCCTCCACCCTTGCCCGTTGGGCGGAGAGTGGAAAAAAACTGGTAATTAAATTAATTGAGCGTCGGTTAACTCTGTGTACAAAAAGTGCGAAATAAAAGCACGAAATGCCAGTGACACACTTTGCGTGCCTACGTGGCGTCTGTGACCAAGCCAAATTTGTTGT
>JAHWFP010221568.1:5317-19450 GCA_023313725.1 Lithobius niger
GTACAATGTTAGTTCTACGTAAATCCAACTGCGTGTTCAAACAATGATAAAACCAAGACCACACTCTCTGACATGCATCATTCCCAACTGCATAATTCTAATTAATCGCTTAAGAAGTACTTATCAAGCGTGTTGTACATAAATTTAGTCGGTACCTTGTTATTGGTTTAAACATTTATGCTGAATGCACAAGAAACTGTTTTACCCATTGATCTATACCTATTTACTAAGGAATTCGCCTTTTAACAATACAATATCAATAGAATGTTAGGCTGCTTATTAAGGCGCGACATAGTTCTGTCCCCACCTTAGCTAATTGTTATAAAGAGTCAAATTTCTTCTCGCAAAGTAAAACAGGTAAGTCGGGATGAATCTGATCTAAAACCTTTAGATGTTAACAAATTCAGGGGCATTTGAGAATAATCGTTGATAATAAGCATCGACTGATTATCTTACCAATCGGCTCTTGGTAATATTGTGTCCTATTCTGCAATTATTCTTTTGACAGTTTTGCCTCATAATTTGCATTTTGAAACTCATCCTAAAATGCCTTAATAAAGTCTGGCCATGTTGCGAAGCGTGTAGCAAAGTGTTACCACTTTTCTGCTTGTTGGCTGAAGAAGAGTGGCAAAATAGTCTTCTTTAAACCATAATCAAGTTGAAAGCGGTTGAAAGCCTTAATAGGCTTGCAAATACTCATGAGCGAAACGTGCATCTCTATACCTGGAATACTTAAGATAAGTTATTTTGGGTAGGCTGAAGTTAGGTATAAAAATGAGCTGGGATCATTTTAAGTGGCAGCAGTGTCGTTTAATATCGCATCACCAATTGTATGTGTAGTGGCATTTTCAATATATAAAGTCTTTGCAGGATCAGCTGGTTTGGTATGTGTACCCCAAGTTAGTTAAGTTGCGTTTGTTTAGCCTTGGCTAAGGGTTCAGGAACGTGACTGACCGATGGAGCGTCAGCTGCTGTGACAGGCATCGAGTCGAATTATTTCAGGGTGGTGATTGGGGAATCGGACAAGTCTGGAATGTGAAGCGTGCAAGTGGCACAGGTTGCTCAACAATATCGAAGTGCGTTCTCCCTACGGGATACCAGTTGCGGCACTGAATTCGAAGAAATGAGTTCAGTTTTCGCTTTCGCCGAAGACTTGGCACTCTCTGAGCCACCACATCCGAGACGGGCAATTGTTGCACGCGATGACGTCATCGGTTCTCGGGAGGAAGCGGGGGCATTGACGTCCGCTGATGTAGAGACTTGATGACGTAAGCGAAACTTGGCCGAGGTAGGTTCCCAAAAAATCGTTGCTTGGGGGTTGTGGTTGTGCCGTGCTGCACCACTCTTTTTGCTTCGCCAACCTTTCCATGCACATTGAAGTGAAAACATTTTGCAGTGTAGCACTGAAAGGTGGATTACATATCCATTTTTTTCATGTAGTCTCGTCAGAGCATTACTGACAAAAGGAATTACTGCCGCAGTCATTGTCAGGTAAATAATTACGTGGGGCATCTGCAATTGGTGGAGAATGGCACACCAGATCAGGTTGGAAGTATGTGATGTGAGACTGAGCGTTGTTCTAATCACTCCAAAGTAATCTTTCTTTGGTAGCAATTTTCGCATGCAATTCACCAAGGTTCCTCATATCGTCCAAACTTGGCGTATGAGAAAGGTTGGGTGAAAAAAAAACGATAAATATTCCCGTCTTTGTTCCCTGTCCATCCTTGATTTTTTGGTAGGACATTGTCAGTTTGTGGTAATATCGCCTGGGTTAATCGAGGTGTGATTATCGTTGGACTGGAGAGATACAGTAGTATCGGAATTTGTATCTTACTCATTCAGCACATTTCCAGGTCACCGTGAAGTGCACGAAACACACTCTCGAATTCGGAGGGATTTGGGGAGCTAGATAGTGACTGATGATCCGGTTGCATTGACGACACTGTTGTGGTACATTTGTTCAGCACACACACTAGATTCAACACTAACACGTGAACAGGTAACAACTAACAACAGAACGAGCATCACCGTTACAACTTCAACACTATGACAATTATCAACTCTACACACTTTGTCGCACATATCCATCGAGGAGATATCGGATGCACGATCGCTAGTTGTAGGGAACGGCCGATATGACTTTTTACCGATACGATACGATACCGATGAAGGGTAAACCAATCCGATGTCGATACCGATAATAATAATAAAAAAATCACGACTAAAAGTTTAAAATACGTACAAAAAATGCAACTTCGGTTTCTGGTTTTGCATGGGTTGCATGGGTCCTCTTGAGATTATCCAAAGAGTTCTGCGCAGCAATAACAGTATTTTTACTCTTATTCCTACTTATGGCTTCAGTTCATTAATTTTCTCAGTTAGATTTTAGTTGGTTGTTGTAAAACTTGAGCGTTGGAACTGTCACGTGCTACATTTTCATTACAAACTGAGCTAAATGGCTTTGTTTTTCTCACTTGGTTATTGCTTCCCTCAGTTTTGCAGGGAAGACAGTTGCGTTTCCTGGCATGAACAAATATCTGTATCGGGAGCCTTATATTGGTCCGATACCGATATGGCAAAAATACCGATAAATACAGATTATACCGATACCGATATCAATATCAATATCGAACTATCCCAACTATTTGGGCTATCAATAGACCCCAAAACACAGTAATGTGGCGACGCTCATTTTGGTACACAAGAGAAAGATCCATTCAACGACACGTCCGAATCCGACGACATCATGTCAGTTCGTGGAGAACGCTCTTTGAGCATTCTTAGTAAACCACTCTTATAAGCACTAATTGGAGGAATTACCACAATATTGTCATTATCAGTGAAACCCAAAATAGAAGTGGGCTCTACAGTACTACCAGAACATGAACCAAGCCATCTTTGATATAAATAGGCAAAAATAAAAATGTGTAGGTGAAGTCAAAGTTCTTAAAATGGGAAACGGGGGATCTACCAATGCACTAAAATATGTAAAAGTAACGTTACGCTTACGTATGCGTACCACCGTTTGAAGCCGACTTGTCATCCCCCCACTATGGTGAAGTTGATAATTCGGCTTCAAACTGCAGTAACAACACGCAAAAAGTCCTGTTGTCGGAATGACGAGAGGTCCGTATGGAAAAAGAATGAAAAATCCAGTTTCCAAGTTAGAATCCCGGTTTACAAATGGCCTCCAACATGTAACAGTGGTGCAATAAATGACGACAAGTTGACGATTATCGCCACATACTAAGCCATTCCATAACAGTTCCATTCAATTTTCCTTAAAAGCAAAGGGAAATCAGGACGATTGGTGTATAGAGCAGCGCCATGTGACGTCATATTGGCTACGAGGTAATAGCTACAAGGTGCACTAGATTAAAATGTAACGGAAAAAACGGCAATTCTAGTCAAGACAGTGCTTTAAGTGCGGATTTCGTAGGCTTAAAAGAACGTTGTTTTCTCCAACAACAAAAATCGGGCGTTATAGGCTTAAGAAATCCAGTCTAATAGCATTGGCTTCAATAAGACGATCTTCCTTTCTCCCTCCAGTGCCCTTGCAGCTAACCCAGTTACTGGCTCCACCATAGAGTTATACACAATAATACTACGTCGTGTCACTGCCCTATACAGCGGTGACACGACGTAATATTATTGTATATAACTCTATGCTGGAGCCTTAATGGGTTAGCTGCAAGATGCACTGCAGAGAGAAACAGAAGGGCGTCATACTGAAGCTGATGCTGTGAAGAGTGATTTCTTAGACCTAAAACGCATGATTTTTCTTGTTGGAGAAAACAACGTTATTTTAAGCCTATAAGAAATCCGCTCTTCCGTTGTTTTTCCCTCCATTTTTATGTAGTGCATCTTGTAGTTATGCCCTCCAAAACCCATACTGGTGCCAATCTGGTGCCAATATGGCGGCAAATGTCACTGCTATATTGGCGAACCACAGTTAGCAGGTTACTTTCATTGTTGTTTGGGTGTTGTGTATTGGGTTATGCCTCTTCCCATTATGTCACTATGATATTTCCTCAACCCTATGTTCATTCCGTATTTGTTTGTTTGTTTGTTGATAACCCTTCTCCAAACCCCCATACTACTATGCACGCAAAATGTGGTATGGATAGTCCTTGCGGTTTTCGTGTGATGCACGGTCCAAGTTTGCATTGGAGTGCAATCATAGACAGAGCTCCACTCCAATAAATATCAGTCATGTCCTTCTTCGCCCGGATTTTATGTTTTGTAGTGTTGTCCACTGCTTGGTTTCGCAGTTAATATTCCTTCTTTTCAATTTGTGGTTTCGTTTCACCCGCCGATCTCTTTGACTTGGGCTCTCACGTGTTGGCTTAAACCAATATACAACAATGACTTGCTGGACGCCATCAACTGTCGACTCCACGTTTGGCTTCAGCTTCGAAATTCCTCTTCCACCTTCCCCACGTACACCTGTGTCTTGACTCCAGGCTGAAAAAGCCTATCAGTACTGTAAGTTAATCACCGTGATTGTTCCCAAAAAGGGTTTCAAAGGGTTTAACGAGCGTTAACCACTCCAGGTCATCTGCCCGAAGCCCTAAGGCCCTATGTCTGCAACAGCCAGATTCCCAGGCGGTCACCCTCCCAAGTATCGATTGTTCCCGCCAACTTTGAAACAACTGACCTCGGAACCGCGCACCGCAAAATTGTTGCAAGTTACCGACGTACCAAATCTCGCGCATGCAGTGATTGTTTCTGCCCACTTTAAAATAATTCAAATCCGCTCTGGAAGTCAGCATCTACGAAATAAATGCGCCTTTCCGTCGTTATCAGGTTGCCAATTTAGAGGTATGGGGCCTCGAAATGACAAACTATCGTCGTTTGGTTTAATGTTGTTCACTTTTAGCTGAAAGACGTATTCGGTTTTGAAGCTTGGTTTCTGTAAACCAAGCTTCTAAGCTTCTATAGGCTAGCAAGTGAGGTCGGCACCACAGTTCCTCCTTCTCATTGAAGGCCGCTCTTACCAACTTATTTGCTATGCTCATGCGCGGACTTCGGCTGCTCTCCATGGCAACGGAGGCAAACACGGTAAAGTCATAATGGACGTGGTGGACTGGATGTTTCAAGCGCTAGCGATAAGATAATAGTCCCCGCAGTAAAAAAAAAAATAAAGTCTTACAGTGCGAATTATTAAAAGTGCAATTGAGATCCATTCTTCAAAGGCTGCAGCCCCGGTTCCAGGACTCAAGTACCAAATACTAGAGTCTCGGCAGTCTCGGGCGACGTTCTGACCTGCTTACCAATGGATCACATGATCGTGGTTCCTCACGTCCACTAACGTGGTTCCGCACGTCTAGCTGTACGTTTCCGCTGGTACGTTACCCTCACTCAACGAACGTGGACGAAAGTTAAAGGGGCACAATCACCAATTAAAGGCAGGCAGAATCTGGCAACATCTAGCGCTCTCTAGTACTCTCTAGCACTTGCTTGCACCAAGCGGAGGAATCCGCAACAGCATTTCTTTTAACGAAACAAGACCCTCCTTAACTGTTGAGTGAAAATTTGGTTCGAACTCGTGCACCTAGAAGCAAGCTATAAAGGTTAACAATAGGACTAACGCTATAGATGGCGCCATGGTATTTTCGTTCGCATTTCAATCGGTGATAGTGCTAGTTTAAATGGTGGAAGAGTGACTAAACGGCAGGCGAAATGTTATTCACGTTTCGGTATAAATATTTCTGTCGCGCTTTGGTTTGAAATATTTCTTTTGTGTTTTGATGTGAAACACTTAATTTATGTGAATCTAGCACAAATAACATTGATTTAAATTGTGCCCTATTTCATATTTTTTTTTCAGTAGTGGTCAATGTAGGTCTGGACAAATTACTATTTGTTCCAAAGTAACAATAACCATTTGGTATCCCCCAATTAACTTACCCAAACCAACCGTCGCCCCCCGCCCGTCCCCCGCCCCATCCTACTTCTCTAGTCTTCCAGAGTTCAGCCACTTGACTGGACTTCTCTTCCTTTTCTCCCCGGCATTTTTGTGAATCTTCAAAGATTGTTTTCCAAAAACGGCATTAGAGTTATTTCCATACCAGGTGGGAACAATAGCTAGCCTTCTACGACCGCCACCCCTTCAATCAACTTGAACGACCTCGTCAATACCGATTTTTTTAATACCCACTTGTAAAAATGTGCAAGATTCGATTTACAATCCAAAAGTAGACGCTGTCAGAGGTGTGGTGTACGTCATCAAGTGTGCAGCATGTAAATCAATTTACATAGGCCGATGTAAAAGATCATTGGGCGTCAGTAAGTTGGAACATGGGGGGGGGGGACCCGTGTCAAAAAGCAATGAGAAATATGCGATTGTCAAACATGTTAAGGCCACAGACCATACTACACTTGTTAGCAATACCGAAATCATCCACAGAGAACCAATTGTAAAAATTCGCATGCATCTGGAAGCATATACCATCACAGTTAATCAGAAAAGGGCAATGAACTCAGTTAAAAACTTTCCTGTCATGCTACGGTGGAAACAGTTGTTGGAAGAACTACCTCTTAATGTTTTGTAGGTACGGAAATGACGTCACTTTCCAACATGGCGTCCCCCAGTTCTCTTGTGCAAGGGTCTGACCCATTTCTGGGCGTTTTTAACCTTTTATGTGTCATCATTTCATTGCAAGTACGAAGATTCTGGGTACGTTTGGTTTCATCATACATCATTCTCATTGTTGTCTTTGTTTGAAGGTGAACAAGGAGCAAAATTTTGGCGCTGAAAATTAAAATTTGTATGCCTTCCCAGGTCTTAGTGAGACTTGCCTTGTCAGGGGGCACCTTCTAATACCCATTTTCGCATGCTCATAAATTAAGCTGGCATTTGTATTTTGTTCCGTTCCGATTACATTCGTCTATTAGTGTCAAAAGCTACTGTCGCAATACCTATATATGTATGTCCCACCGACCAAAGATTACTCAAACGCCACACGCGTCGTCTTTGGTTAGTGTGTTTTTCCGGTACGCCACCGCCAACTTTTCTGCCATTGTTTTTAATTACCATTATTTTAATTACCATTTAATTCAGCCATTGTTTTTTGATTACCCTTCCTCCCGCAACACAAAAATGTCAACAACCTTTTCTTTTTTTGGGGGGTGGGGGAGGGAGTTCCCACCACTGCAGTCCATTGCACAGTACAGCCTTTGCCTGCTAATTTTCAACAACACTACATGTCATATACACACCATACAAAACTAAGCATCACAGGTCACAGTTGTGTTCTTGTTTTTTTTGTTTTTTTTAGCTCAACAACGAAAGTCGAATAGTCCAAACCTGTAGGTCGCCGACAACGTCACGTTTCGCCATGATTCCACGTGACCAGACACAGTTAGCAAGGTAGCTATGATAAGCATCGTACACCGCAATAGGGCAGTGACACGACGTAGTATTATTGTGTATAACTCTATGGTGGAGCCAGTAACTGGGTTAGCTGCAAGGTGCACTGGTGGGAAAAAGGAAGGTCGTCGTACTGAAGCCAATGCTATTAGCCTGAATTTCTTAAGCCTATAACGCATGATTTTTGTTGTTGGAGAAAACAACGTTCTTTTAAGCCTAAGAAATCCGCTCTCAAAGCACTGTCTTGACTCGAAGTGCCGTTTTTTCCCTAACATTTTAATCTAGTGCACCTTGTAGTTATGCCCACCAAATTGTATCTCGTAGCTAAAATGACGTCACATGACGCTGCTCTATTGTAGTCAAGTTTAAAAAGCGATTGCACAACAATGATTTGCTCGACAGAATCAATTATTACCCTACTTTCATCTCGACCATGGTGAAAACGATGCTTTATAAATCCCGTACTCGCACGTTTGCAGCAATGCTCAACAATGGTTTCATCCTTATTCTGCACACTTATTTTGGATACGTATTTTGCACACTTTTAGAATTCATACAAGTATATGACCATCTTTGTAAAGCAATATGCTACTTTGGATTAAGTTCGGTTTGGGAGGAGTCGGCCTTCTCCGGGGAATATACTGCAGGCTTCGCCCCCTTGGACGATTCCACACCTCCGAGGACGTCGAAACTGTGCTTCTCACCCGTTTTGAAGCTCTCAGTCCTCATGTAACAATACAGCACGACGGGATCGCAACAATGAACGAGGAGTGCTAGGATCCACGGCGGAGGGCTGGGATCCTGGATCCCAGCACTCCACGTCGATCCCAGCCCCCGTTTGTGTCAAATGAAAAGTGGAAGAAAAGCAAATGTAATAATTTATTGAAACAAATATAAAACATAACAGATTAAAAAAAAAAAAACATTCAACAATTCACGTGACTCACAACATTGCAACCGCTGCTTTACAAACTTTGGTTTCCATTAAATGACAGAAAGAAATAAAGCAACCGAATACAATCAATTAAATGGAAAAATTTTGGAAAACAGCACCTCAAACGTAAAAAAAATCGTTAAGAATTCATGTTAAAATTACAACATTGCAACTGCTTTCAAAATTAAAAGTTGCTCTTCTCGTAGCGTGTAGCATTGCGTCTTAACGAGTATTCTACACAAACTTTCTTCTGGCTAAACGCAACAATGTATTCCACTCGCGCTCAACAATGTAAATCGGACTGATAGCTTCAAAATGAGAAGAAGGATATCGCCCGCTTTCCTCCTGCTGGAATCCAACATTCTCAACCGCTTTCTTCTTCTCCGCACTCTTGTAACAATGGAACAGTGTAGGATCGCAACAATGGTTTTCGGTTTGGGTGCTGGGATATCTCAGCACTGCTTTCCTTTTTTGTTTTACATCTGTCACAAATACGGCATAAACGCCTACAACACGAATCTCCTTTTCTAATTTTATCAATGATGATTAAACACAGATCAAATACATCCAACAACCAAAATAAACAGCAGAGTACGAAGCTTTCGTATTCAAGAATTATTAAAATTCAGAAATGCGCTCCAACCTAAAAAAAAAAAAGACTACGAAACTTTCGTAATGCAAGAATTAAAATTCATCACAACATAACACAGTTGTAGGAAATGCTATGTGGCACCATGAATGTTTGCTTTAATTTTTCATCGTCACATTCGCTGCATTTATCTTGTTTTGTCAGTGGTTTGGTTACCGTGCAAAACATCAGATGCTGCCACCATCATATCTTCACTCGAACGTTTGTACGCCGCTTAACTATCATTAGCACTAGTTCAAATGCAACAATAAGTCAACGCGTGGTAACAATGACGGGTCGTGCGGAGAAGGCGAAAGCGGTTGAGAAATAGGATCTTGCCCGTTCCCTCATGCTGAGCCCAACAATAGCTCGAGCGCTGCGCGCCCTCGTTATTGTTAGAGCTCAGCACTCGGGAAACGGGTAAGATCCTTCCTATACATGGTTCGGGCGCTGTGTGCCCTGGACGTTGTTAGGTCCCAGCACTCGGAAAGCGGACGATATCCTATACATTAAATCGCTTTTACTGGCTCATTGTTGCAAAATCCATGCTATAGCCGTTACTTGTTTACTCCACTTTCCGCTTCAGCACCACTTTAGCTCTGAAAGTCTGTCTTCACAGTGCAAGATAAACTTAGTTACGGTTTGGTTCCCTTAACGGGCCAAACCGATCAGGGACGACGCTAGAATCACTTTAGTGGGGAGGCGGCAGTGGGGCAGCAATTTTAGCCAGGGGGGGGGGGGGGGGGGGAAGCTACTTTTGCGGTCCCCCCTTGAAAAAAAAGAACACCCGTGCAATTCTTTCTCACGCCAAACGTTCTTAACTGTTTTCTACACCATTTTTTTTTAAATATTATATAAAATCAGCTGAAAAAAAAAGATTATTTTACAACTCTCACAGTAAAACCTCGGCTCTATTGATGCGACCTCGAGTCCTTCCTGTCACTGCGAAAGAAACTAACGTAATTTTCTTAATAAGTAACCAGAATTTTCTTCGTTTATACGTCTGATTTTGATCTGATGGTGGGGGGGTGGGGGGGGGCAAAAATTTAGAGAGGCGAGCGGCCCCCCCCTCGCCCCCCTTAGCGTCGTCCCTGAACCCGATATACGTGCAATAACTGTGTGAAAGGGGTAATTTTTTGTAATAAAAATCTGTACCGTTGCATTTTTTAGCATGTCCTCTAAAACACTGGGTATTTGAAGTTTCTACTTGATTACCTAATAGTTGCTCCAACTATTAGATAATAGTTTTCTGCTTCGAGGAAATTTTTGATTGAACGGGCTTTTGTTGCGTAAAGGTTGAAAAGTAGGTCGTTGCGGCCCCTTTTACGCGGGTGGCTTCCCGGTTGAGCGCAAGTGTTGGTAATGAAGCCGTATGCATCGCATACGTCGTACAATCGAAGCAATTTTAAGTTTTTGTCTCACTTATTTGTTTACTCACCGATTGTGTGGGCGTTAAGAATCAGTGAAAGTAGAACGTACGCCAATATCTGACAAAATGAGTTCCGTATTGGGCCCACTTTAAAGTGTTGACAATCATGAAAGTGAATGATGTTTTTAAGACTGCGACTGGTTGTTATTGCGTATTATTTTTACTTAAAGGTGGCCTACATTTCCTCCCAACGCCATTTTTCTCGACCCTCCACATCAAATACGGCCCCAAAGTTCTATTTACTTACCGTTAGTCAATCCCTTGTTAAAAATCCGTTTTAAAATGTGGCGTTGAGATTTCCTGTTATATACAGGGAAGTAATTTAATAGCGTCCTGCGATCATGTGATCCTTTGCGCGCTTACAATAACTATGACGTTTCATCTGTGTTGGTATGCATGTATTTATTTTTAATCGTTTGCTAATTATTACCATGAGATAAAAAATTAAAAGACTAATGTATGCCAAAGATTGCCGAAGAAAATTTTATAAAGATAGTAGCCTAAAAAATTATAACGTGAGATGTTGAAATACGTAATTCGTTCCGGTATGCGACGACACCATTTTTGTGTTCATGCTGTTTCGTCTACTACGCCGTTCAATGCCAACTGAGCATTTTAGCTGAATTTAGCGGGTGGCTTTTCTGCTGAAAAACCGAAGTCGGAAAACCGCTCATCGCAACCGCCGTCAATGCCATCCAGCGACATGCCACAAAAAGAAATGGACAAAGAAACAAGATGCGATGGCACAATCGAAAAGATAAGCCGCAACGCTGTCTCCAACGCAACAAGTGTTGCTTGCAATTGCTTCGCTCTATTTTATCGACAGTTTAACTAATGACGCCGTAGTAAAGTAGTAAAAATGCCAATAGAGCAGTGACACGACGTAGGATAATTGTATATAACTCTATGCTGGAGCCTTACTGGGTAAGCTGCAAGGGGCACTGTCGAGAGAAACAGAAGGGCGTCATACTGAAGCCGATGCTGTGAAGAGTGATTTCTCAGACCTAAAACGCGCGATTTTTGTTGTTGGAGAAAACAACGTTATTTTAAGCCTAACAAATCCGCTCTTCCGTTGTTTTTCCCTCCATTTTTATGTAGTGCACCTTGTAGTTATGCCCTCCAAAACTTATACTGGTGCCAATATGGCGGTAAATGTCACTGCTCTGTAGGATGCATATTTACACGCTAAAAAGCGATGTTTCAAGTCATGTACGAATCCTTTTCAAGCATACATTTTTTTTAGCAAGGCTAAACGCCAAATGCTTGGAGGAAACAACAACACGAAACCATACAATTTTAAATGTACTTAAAGGTGGCTATTTTTCGAATGACAGGCTGCAGTATCTAGCGCCGTTGTCTGCCATTATTTAGTTCTATGTAGCACTTGGTTGCAACAAGCAAAGGAAAGGCGCTAATTTCTTTTTACACAAGAAACAAGCCGCGTGTCTCCTCAATTACTAAGTGTAAAGTTGGTGCGTCCACGTGCTCCAGCGAGCAAGCGGTCAAGATTAACCATATCACTGCCACTAGATGGCGTCCATCTAGCGGTTCAAAATCTGAGCTTCAAAGCGGTCGATATATAGAAAAACACGCCCGTGATTGCGTTAGGCTTAACTTTTCCGCTTGCTCCCTGGTGCACGTGGATGCACCAACTTTATACTTAATAATTAAGGGGGCACGTGGCCGTTTGTTTCATAAAAAGAAATTTATTTGTTTGTTCCTTCGCTTGTTAAGAGTAAGGGCTGGACAGACTAGATATCGGTAAATGGCTATAGATGCGGCAGTGTCATTTGGTGGCAATCCCCCTTTTAAAGGACCCAAATCAGAGCAAAACATAATAATACGACAACCAGGCCTTGCTCCCTGCGAATGTTAGGGGTAAAGCTTGTAACACACTGCTCCGTTCCGTTTCGTCACATAACGCCGTAGGCCGTCAAATTTACGTCTGATTAAACGCATGTGAATTAGAGGAGCCGCGTATACTGCCCCGTCCCGTTCCGTAACGACCCGTCGTCTGACGAACGGGATTGTTGAGGCAGAATCCTTTAAGTCAAAAACTGATCGCATCGGGAAAATGTACGCACTTGGAAGTCAGTCGACGGCCGTCGTCGTCCATCACACAACGCCTTTCCCCTACTAAGTACAGATGCGAACCTATTTCAGTTGCCTTCTGGACTTAAACGCCATCATCCCCGAGCGTAAAGAATTAATCCCTAATTTACACACAACTTTATATTCAACTAGTTGTAAAGCCCGCCATGAAGACGGGCGAGTCTAGGAGTACACCTGCCCCATAATAATGATATGTGTAATTTAAATAAATAAGGATGATGGGTAATTATGCTAATGTGGCTTCGCTCACTCAATCCATGTATCCTGTGGTTCATTTCACCATCCTGCAGCCATTTCCATAACTCGGGAGCAGACGGCGTCTTTCACGTCCTGCGGCGTTGTCTTTTTTTGGGCACTGAATTTGACTGAGTATTTTTGTGTCTATTAAAGCCCTGTAGCAGGTTTGGATGTGTTGTTGGCCTCTCCCTCCACGTATTTTCCCCCTCCACCTATATCCCCCCCATCGCTCCTCCCAACTTCTTTCATTTTCGTACTGAATCCTTGCATTTTCTTGTGCCGTTTTGTGACTATTTCATCGATAGCATGCAGTCATAGTAATTGATGCAGCATTGTTTCCTCCGAAATACATATTTTTTTTCCTTTGCACTCAAGCCCGATTCGTTCCTATACATATTTTTTTTCCTTTTCAAATGCGACATGGAGAAAACATTTCTGCATAACCTACATTTATATAGCGTATCAACAACTTGGTTTGTTATAGTAGACGGGTCCACGATTACGTTACTTCATTATAAGTGTGGTGGCGTCTTGAATTTGCTGGTTTTGTCCACGGTTTCGGTTTCGGTGCATGTTTGTAAGGACATTGTTGTTTGCAGCATTATAATTGTTAGACCATTGCTTCAGCATAGTTTCCTTCGATAAATTCTTTTTCTTGAATCTTTCTTAAGGAAAAGGTATTGTTGTTTTTAGCATTGTTAAAGCATTGTTTGCTGAGTGCTGGCGAAAAGGTGGCAACTACCGTTTTATGGGTTAAGATTACTTACTCAAGGTCACTACAAATCCTTCTTCATTTGCATTGCCACTTTGGGTGCGATCAAATTAAAAAGCTCAGTGGAGCCGAATGAAACGGTCAGTGACGGAAGCAATGTGCGCTGGACCATCCGTTGCCGTCAGTCGTCAGAACGGGAAGGGACGGAACGGAGAAGTGTGCTACAAGCTTATTTAAAAACCAGTAATACGTAAGTAAATACCTCCTTGGTCCCCTTCCCTGAAACCGTACGATTGCGGTTGTGAAAAGGTTGGTTTGTTTACATTTATGGCAGCAAGAATCAGCGTCTAGACAGGTTTTGATCAGCCTGGGGCTACATTTTATTAGGTCAACCTTGAATTTTCTAATTTACTTTGAACTTTACCAAGGTAAAAAAAAAAATAATAAATTGACTTAGTCTGCAATAAAAATCCAATTAAAGTTCAGAGTGAATGCCATTGAAAATTAAGTGGTTGTCTCTTAGGATGGCGCGCTGCGATACGGTTTTGGCAAAGAAATTTATGTGGAGGAGGCAGGGGATGTGGAATCCGTAATCTAAAAAAGAACCGGCAGCAAAACATGCGGATTAAAGTAATCAACACACAACGAAAACTTCCACACAAAACACCGGGGATTCATACTTTTATTTCCATTCACAATGCTAAAAAAA
>JAHWFP010221568.1:29523-46934 GCA_023313725.1 Lithobius niger
CCCCCCCCCCCCCCCCCCCCCCCCGTAGCGCCGTCACTGAGTGTATATGGCTTCCCATGCCGTCTAAACCATGCGCAATGGCTGTTTGCCGTGACGTCACCATGAGTTAGCCAATGACGAACGAGAACAACGGCTGTTTGGCCGTCTGATTGGACTAGCCCAGTCACGTGATACGCACGTCACAGCAAAAGGCCATGGCGTGTGGTATAGTACTCAAGCAAACAAACAAACTCATGATTACAACAGAATGAATATAATCGATTTTCAATAACACAATAGATATTCTTTTGGTTTGGAGGGAAGACAAACTGAGAAACAGATCCGGATAGCAAGGCTCTATGGGAAGCATTGCCTGATCGTCCAGAGTTAACTGACGAGAGAATTAGCACACCTCAGATCTATCCCTACACCATGTTGATGGAAATATACCATTCCGTCACCGATGTCCAATATTTGTATCCCTTCTTTAATTATAACTGAAGAAATGGTACAAAATGCTATTGATAAGCTTAAACCAGGGTTGGCCGCTGGGTTGGACAAGCTCCCAGGGAAGTTTTTTTTTATCGTATTCGAACTCAAATCTTACCAGTTCTTGCTATATTATTTAATGTCAACATTGACTCCTGTTTTGTCCCACCTCTTTGGCATGAAACTTTAGTAACTCCAATTAAAAAAAAAGTAATAGTCGTTCATCTGCATGCAATTACAGGCCGATTAGCATTACATCGCATCTTTCAGCAATTGTCGAGAGAATTTTACACTGGCGCATGATGAAATTCCCAACCCTTTAAGCATTTTTTTTTAATGTACTCAACATGGGTTTCGACCTGGGTTTTCAACCGTTACCAACTAGATTGAATTCTACTTCCACTTTTGACTTATCTTGATAACGGCCTTCAGGATTCCTATCGATAACAGTGCCATTACTTTTCATTTTTGCCAAAAGTTTCAAATGTCCAACCTTATCAAAGACCTTCTCCAAATCGAAAAGAGTTGGAGAAGACCTTTGATAAAGTTGGACATTTGAAACCTTTGGAAAAATTGAAAAGTGTGGGCATTGTTGGTCCTATCGCTGACTGGATATACTTCAATGGTTAAAAGATAGGAGGATGGCCGTTGTTTTGGAGCAAGATCGTTCAACTTGGACTGTGATAACAGGTTGGTTGCCTAAAGGCTCCATCTTAGCTCCACGACTTTTTCAATTTTTATAAGAGACTTCTGTGATAACAATTTTGGAATTCAATCAACATATGCTGCAAATCCCAAAACGGCAGCCGTCCTCCACTCCACTCAGGACAACTCTCAATCCCAGGATATCATTGATCGAGAGTAGTGTCACTCCATGTCGCTCCATGTGTTCGCTCCATGTCTATTTTAATAACCCTCTGATGCAATATTATTTTGGGGATGAACTAATTTGTCCTACTCCATTTACCACCGATTGGATAATCAGTGGCAATCGCTTCTTTTTTTGCAAGCACTCTGAGTCCATTGTCGGGAAAACTAACTCATTACGTTTTATGTTTTTTTGCGCTTCACTCGTCAAAGTGCGAAGGTTATGAGAACCTGGTTTAAGGCTATGTCGACCCGTCCTATTCTCGAAATAGGTGTTCCATTTTCGGAACCTTTGTACAAAAAAAGATGGAATCATGATTGAGAAAATTCAGCGCCGTTTTACCAAAAGGATTACTAAGATTGCTCACTTAAGTTACTCGGCACAACTTGACATTTTAAGACGCTCCTCCTTAACTTGGATGAGAAAAAGGGGATGCCTCATTTACGTGTATAAACTGCGCATAAATTTTACATATAAATTTGAGCTTTTTTCAATATAATATGAATGCACGTGGGTCATCCTTAAAACTGATAGTGCATCTACCAAAAATCTGAAACATGATCTAAGCCAGAAATTTCCTGGGCCTTCAAAGAGGCCACTTTCTCAATTGGTCGAGCCCTTCCGGAGTAGCGGGACTCTGAACGATCAGTTTTATTGGCTTACATTGTTTTAACCATCCACGTTTTCAACACCGTAAGAGGACGAGGACTAATAGCGGCAGCAAGCTTTGATTGGCTGATGTGCTTCTGCGCGTTTGCGTCGCTGCCAATTAAATCGAACGAGTCTTAAAGGGATATACCTCCCAGCGCCATTTTTCTCGATCCTCCACATCAAGTACGGCCCCAAAGGTCTATTTACTTACAGTTAGTCTTTCCCTTGCTAAAAATCTGTTTTGAAATGTGGCGTCTAGGAGATTTTCTGTTGAATATTACTAACTTTATTTACGTTCGTCCCGAACATAAATGATGCAACGCGCGCCTACTATGACCTTGGAAGTTTTATCTGTGTGTGCGCAGTATTAATTTTAATCGTTTGCTAGTAATTACTATGAGACCAAAAATCTAGAAGGCTAATGCAGTAAAAATTAAAATTAATTATTTCAATAGATCACCGAAGCAAAATTATAAGACACTATTCGAGAAAATTATAAATTGTGATTTTAAAATACAAGAATCATTTCGGTTTTTGACGACATAATCAATGGGTTCACGCTGGCAGGACTATTAGGCGCAATGCCAATTGAGACAGTAGCTTCGTTTTTCGCTGCGAGGAACGAATCTTCCGTCTCAGTTGACCTTAGCGGTGGTAAATACGCGGATGTAATCGTCGCGTGGGTGTTGTGAGGCAGGCGGAAGGTTATAAAGCAGGCGGTATGTTGCTTTAAATAGCTTGTGCCTGACAAAGGAACATGAGCGTCATCTTAGACACAATTGGAAACAAAAAGGGGGAAATGCAAGGCCAACTGAGATTGAATAGCTGCACCCGCTTTGCCGCGAGAAGCGAAGAAAATGGCTGATAACGTGAATTCATGTAGGACCCATCCGTCCCCGCACGTGGTGAAGCTATTGCCCATCAAGGGGGGAAAGGATGGGGAGTGGGAGGGACGGGGACTTCACACACAATTTACCAAGCGCATGTCACCATGAAAAGGGTTACTACCCAGTATGTACAATAAAATAGGTGTAGTCATAGAAGTATATAGGGTTGGGGATCCCCAACCATATCTATTCCTATGGTGCAGTACGACGGTGAATATTCATGTATACACCAGGGATCCAGGGACGACGCTAGAATCACTTTAGTGGCGAGGCGGCAATGGGGCAGCAATTTTAGCCAGGGGGGCGAACCGAAAAATGCTACTTTTGCAGTTTCCCCCTAAAAAAAATAAGAATAAAAACGAAAATAACACACTTGCAATTATTTCTCGCGCCAAACGTTCTTAACTGTTTTGTACAACATTTTTTTAATATTCATAAAACCAGCTGAAAAAAAGATGATTTTACAACTTTCACAGTAAAACCTAGGCATATTCATGTGACCTCAAGTCCTTCTTGTCTCTGTGAAAGAAACTAACGTAGTTTTCTTAATATGTAACCAGAATTTTCTTCGTTTATACGTCTGATTTTGATCTGATGGTGGGGGGGCGCCAGAGGGGCGGTCAATAATTTAGGAGGGCGAGCGCCCCCCTCGCCCCCCCCCCCTTAGCGTCATCCCTGCAGGGATCCATCATTCTTCTAAAGCCACTGACCGTAAATTGGACGGGTTTAAAAAAAATCTTCCCCTGCTGTTCTTTATTTTCTGCCATTCTTCTGGAGTCCTAAAAAAATAACTAAAAATATTGCTTGAAGCCAGGAATGACTTTAGAATACCTAAAATGCCGTTAACTTCCACCTCACACCGCTTCCCGAGACCCCCCAGCTGGTGTGGACGAGTCAGGAAATTTTATCTGTCTGCCCTCTCCCCCCAACCAAATGCACTTCGCTACGTCCCTAGCTGCAACACCGGTAAATCTAATAATGAAAAGATTATCACGTTCTTGTGGGTCCCGCTAACACTAACCTATGCTGTGAGGTGGGCGCTTTGAGCACTCCTTACGGCAGTTTTTGAAGGTTTTGGACGACGCGGCTCGTGATTGCAGTAATTTTCTTCCTGAATAGAGCACCGCCATCGCTGTCCGTTGCTCATGGCAACCGAACAACGCGTGCCGCCATCTTGTAGTAGTGGGGTAAATGGCGTATGAAGCAAGCAGACGACGTTACCTGGTTTAGCCATGGAGGAAGGAATTCGCTGGAAATCGCTGGAAATCTAAACAAGGACGAACCCTCTACTCCTCTTTTGTTGCCGCAACCAGAAATCCGACAATCGTTAACCATCTTGATGGATAAACATGACACCAGCGCTGATGGCACGTAACAAGCCAAAATAACAAAATGGCGGAAAGCCAAGCCGTCTTCCCTACCAGTCTAGCCAGAGGTCGGGCTCCACGGCCACATGATGACAGACCGCAGCAAACTGTGACGTCACTGGTCACTGCTCTATCCTTCCCCTTTCCTGCAAACCGCTCACTCCTCTTTTCCTTCCCTCTTTTCTCCCATCCTCTCCCTCCCCTTTGCTAGACGTAGTTAAATTTGGATGGGTAATTGAATTAAATACTGCCCCTCCCCTTTTGCAACATTTGGCAAAAATTGATTCGTTCTCCATCCCAAACCGAAAAAAAATACCTTTTAGGTTCAGTGAATGTGTAAGTAATCATATGCTAACAGAAGCGCTGCTCCACACATGGGCATTTCCCGTTCCCCCCCCCCCCCTTTCCCAGTGTATAGCTTTGGCTTGATCCGTGCCGTGTGAAAAGTAACTGTCCTTCGTGCATGACGTCATTTAACACTTGCCGCTGAGTTGCTGTTCTTCGTGCATGACGACATTTAAGACTATGTTTGAGATGACCAAGCAGAGCAAATGAAGAGCTCAAGGAAAAACGACCAATGTCAATTTTTCGTGTTTTGAGTTCTTCAATATTTAATGTTTACAGTATCAGGGAATTCTACAACGGTAATAACAATATGCCTTCTATACATCATATTATTCCACTATGTCAAATAAATTAACACAATACTGGATACACTTACATTTTCCGTAGCTTGAGACGTAGTCGGTGTCGCTATACGTTCAACATTGATCAATGATCATTTTTCGGTTGATTGCTATGGACATTGATCATTCTTCCCATTACAGTAGCTTTACATATGCGAGTTCTGGGGACATTGAGCGTTTCTGGAGACTGATCGTTTTAGATATGCGTGGCATCTTTATAAAAATATCGGAGGGCGGCTAAAAGGAAAGCCTAAAGGAAAGCCTAAAGGAAAACCACTTCTCCCCTCCTCGTGCCCGCATTGAAAATGCACTCTCCCACTCTACCTGCAGCCAAAAAGGAGCCAGGCATATGTGGTCGATCAAACTGACAAGTCGTCGGGAAAATGTCCCGGGAAATGTAACCGGCCCCGTGCATAGCACGGGCTTCCTCTAGTTAGGTTATAGTCTCATGATGGCAGTGCCACCTCATTTTTCGTGAAAATGGACATTGATCCTTCTTCCCTTGAGGTCGTCAAGTTCTTAGTCGAGGCAACTTCTGGGCCAAGAATTGACATGCACCCCCGTTTTCATTGTAGGGGGGTTGTTGTCATCGTTTTTGCTATGAGACTTTGAGTTCAAATTAGGTTTAGGCGTAGTCTAGCATAGAGTGGACGGCTTTGAGGCATTTTTAGACTCAAATAAAGAAACATGAATCATGAGACTTTGCTGTATAATATAATGTAAATGTAATGTAATGTCTAATGTGTAATGTAATGTATAATGTAATGTCTAATGTGTAATGTAATGTATAATGTAATGTAATGTGTAATGTAATGTATAATGTAATGTAATGTAATGTATAATGTAATGTATCTATATATATAATTACACAAGAGCCGCAACGCAACCATCTGCAACAGCCATCTGCAGCGCAGCAGCAAGCAGGACATACGATGCCATCTCCGCCATCTACCGATGGAACGGCAAATTATAAGAGTACCAGCCAAGGCCCGCTGAGATAGTAGCTGCGCCCGGAACACAACGGCCAGCAGCACGAACATACGATGCCATCTACCGACCGAACGGCAAATTAAATGAGGGGGGGGGGGGGGGCGCGGGCCGCCGCGCAAGGGGCGCGCGCGCCGCGCGACTCCGCTAGTAAGAAGATAATTATACTCTCTATCCGTGTGGCGCGCGAGGGAGGATACTCCTCTGAGCTCCAGAAGCGAGCTCCCCTTAGCGAACATGGGTTTTCACTGCTGCTGTAATCCTCCACCCCCCCCCCTTAGTATAGAGTGCTACTATAAATGGTTGCTACAGTTCCACATGCTTTTAAGCTTTTCCACCCACTGTTTCAGTTAGTTCATTGCCCGAATCTCTCCGAGATATATAAATTCGTTACGACGAGCTCTTTTCTGGAAGCCAGCAATAAATTAATATTATCCTCACGCTTCGCGAATGCACTCTCGTGGTGTTAGTAACAATACCCTACAAGACATTCCAGAAACGCCGTCGCGGGAGTGTATGGAAAGTTAACTAGCTAGTACCCTTTAAAACCAAAGTTATATCAATTTTACCATTCGTCATGGAAACAGAACGTCTCCAACTGTATACAATATCGGATTGGGCCGCCTGGTAGCCTGCGGTTCCCCCCCTGGGAGGCCCCTACTACAGGAGGACCTTATGTAAAAGAAAAAATGGAAAATCTGAAATATATTTTTATCAAAATTGCATATAAGTTGCAAGAAAACGTTCCAAATTGAAACTTATTTCTTTAAAATGTGTCTAGGTTATACTGTATACTGTTTGATACTCTTCCCCTCCCCCCCCCTCCCCATCCGGCCCGCAAGTACAGGAGGCCATTCATTCATAAAAACACTTTTTTTTGGAAAAACTTGAAATGAAAATTGCATCTGAAGTTTCAAATTCACGCTGATTTCTTTAAAACACCCTAGCTTTCAGGGCTGTACCGCCCTTCTCCTACAACAAAAATCCTGCGTTTTAAGGCCAAATTCATAATAACGGCTCAGCGTGAGCTAAGCATGAGCTCGAGCTCAGCTTAGCAATTTGGTATTCACAATGACACCATAGCATGAGCTGAGCACGGACTCAGGCTTCACTGTGAGGCCGACTTTGCAAAATTTGAGCCTCGCTCACTTCGTATACATAATGGCAAAGCCAAGTCGTGGCTCATGCTGAAAACGTGAATCGACTCAAGAAATCCTGTTTGTGTTTCCGTGCAGTCCTCAAAGCTCTGCTTTGCTAAGTGTGAGCTAGGCTCAAACTCACGCCAAAGCTTTACTGTGCTAAGTCTAAGCCTGGATTTCATTATGTATACCAAAGTGAGTCTGAGCTAGGCTCAGGCTTTACCCTGACTTAGCAAAGTACCAGCTCAGACTTTGAGTTGAGCCGTCATTGTGAATTTGGCCCTTAGTCTGAGCTGGGATTTTCATCATACGTTTCGGGAAGACCAACAGGAGCCGACTACCGGCTTTGACAATCATTATTATTAGAAAATAATTCTTTCTAGAATAAATTCTTGTTAAATATCAATAGTTTGTTCTGAAAATTATAAAAGTTAAATTTATGTAAAATAAAAAAACAAGTTCACAAGTGTAAAATTCGTACAATGTTTTTTTTCTTTCTAAGGGCCAAATTCATAAAGACGGCTCAACTCAAAGTCTGAGCTGGTACTTTGCTAAGTCAGGGTGAAGCCTGAGCCTAGCTCAGACTCACTTTCGTATACATAATGAAATCCAGGCTTTGACTTAGCAAAGTAAAGATTTGGCGTGAGTTTGAGCCTAGCACACACTTAGCAAAGCAGAGCTTTGAGCACTGCACGGAAACACAAACAGGATTTCTTGAGTCGACTCACGTTTTGAGCATGAGCCACGACTTGGCTTTGCCATTATGTATACGAAGTGAGCGAGGCTCAAAGTTTGCAAAGTCGGCCTCACAGTGAAGCTTGAGTCTGTGCTCAGCTTATGCTTTGGTGTCATTGTGAGGGCCAAATTCATAATGATGTCTCAGCGTGAGCTAAGCATGAGCTCGAGCTCAGCTTAGCAATTTGGTATTCAATGACACGATAGCATGAGCTGAGCACGGACTACGGTTCACTGTGAGGCCGACTTTGCAAAATTTGAGCCTCGCTCACTTTATATACATAATGGCAAAGGCAAGTCGTGGCTCAATGCTGAAAACGTGAGTCGATTCAAGAAATCCTGTTTGTGTTTCCGTGCAGTCCTCAAAGCTCTGCTTTGCTAAGTGTGAGCAAGGCTCAAACTCACGCCAAAGCTTTACTTTGCTAAGTCTAAGCCTGGATTTCATTATGTATACCAAATTGAGTCTGAGCTAGGCTCAGGCTTCACTCTGACTTAGCAAATACCAGCTCAGACTTTGAGTTGAGCCGTCATTATGAATTTGGCCTTTAGGCGTATACGAGAGCTGTCATTACTGTCGTACTGTGGTTGGGCGTGCGACAAGTAATATCGTCCCCCAGCGAAATGTTTATTCGTTGTTGAGAATCAAAATGAAACTAATTTGGATGTGCAGCGATTTCTGATTGGCTAGTAATTGTGATTGTCTAGTGTGTGTCATGTTACCTTAGATGTCCCGCAATTTCCATGGCTGTGCCGTAATTATCCGGTGTGTGCCATGATTATCTTGGTTGTGCGGCGGTCTTCATGGTTTTGCAGTGATTATCCTGTGTGCTGTGGTTTCTTGTGCTTTGGGTTTCTTGGGTTACTTGTGTGTGTTTTGGTATTGGTAATTTATATTGGCATGCTGTTTCTGTAAGAGCATTATCATGTTGTAGGAGCGTACGGCTTCTGTACAATAAATGAAATGAAATGAAATTATCAGGAATTCCGCTTCAATCTTACAGTAACAAAATCACTCTAAATCTCTAAATTTTCACGCTTCAAAATTGGGCGGTTGACATGATTATAGTGTCCACGGCCCATCTTGAGTTCGCTCCAGAATGAACACAAATAATCGATTGTACGTGTTTAGTCGCAGAGCGCCTTGTTGACATCCAAAGTAGTTACAAAAAACAATGGCGGCCGTCGGTTAAAGCCGCCCCCCGTCCAGGAAGATGTAGCCGATCACAAAATAAGTGCAGGACTCAAGATACGTCGCGCACACTGTAAATGACTTATCATTTCCATCAACTGCCGTCCAAACCAGAGGACATAGATTGAAGTTGACAAACCACGAGTCCGTGCCGTTGGTGGACAGTCTTGCTTCACTGTGAGAGCAACAATACAGGAAGTGCAGATTCCAGAAAGTGCTGTCACAACGCCATCAACCAGCAGTTCATAAAGAGATATACGACATGATTCATTGTTAAGTGTTTTAGTTGCATGTTTGGTGGTGACCCCCCCTCCCCCGGCCGCTAGAAATCTGTAAAGTTCCATGAATTATTTATTACTACATACATAAAGGAAAGGGGGAGACACAAAAACCTGAAATGAGCACAAAATCCCAAATCCGCTATCTCAACGAAAAAATCTTAGGTTTAACAACACAGAGTAGCTTCAGTTCCAAAAATAACGGGCCACCCCCCCCCCCCCAGACTTCAGTCGGTGGAACGAACTACAAGTAACATTTAAAAAAAAAGGTACTTAATGGTCCTCTTTCACGCGAAGTCAAGTTGAAAGCTTATGCTTATAAACAGGACGGAACGCCAAATGGCTCGAAAAGTGATAAATAAATATAAATGCAAACCTATTTACGTTGCCTTTTGGACTTATATCAGCCTGCTGGAACGGGAATTGAACCCACGACTTTTGAGACCAAGGCCGAAGTCTTACCACTGTAAGTTTGGCCGTGTCAGTATGGCCGAGCGGTAGGACTTCGGCCTTTGGTCTCAAAGGGTCGTGGGTTCAATTCCCGCTCAGGGTCGTGGGTTCAATTCCCGCTCAGGCAAGTCTGACATTTAAGTCCGAAAGGCAACGTAGATAGGTTTTCATCCGTGTTTGTTTACCAAGTTGGTAAAAACACCCCCCCCCCCCCCCCCCCACCCTTCCTGTCCAGCCAAAACCAGTTTCAAAGCTATCAGACCAGGTACTTTAATACTTCGCTACAGCACCGTTAAGGGAGTTGCATGAGACTTTCCGAACTCGGCTTGTGTATTAGCCTCTCTGTACCATGGCCAACGAGATTATGGTTTAAAAACAAAAATAATAATATCCACGCGATAAAAATCTCCTTCCTATATGTCTTTTTCAGTTAGCCTTTTTACAGCCGCCGTAATCCAGCCCCCTAATCACCGGGCCTTTGATTTGATCAAAATATTTACCATTTATGAGCAAACAAAAGACAAAACAAATATGGACGTTTAATAAAGATTAACAAAAAATAAATAAATGAATGAATGAATGCTGCGTAGTTATTAGAAAACAAATTTATCTTCAGGACAGGACAACTGCCGTTGCCAAGGCTCATGGCATGTGTGCGTATGGTCGAAAACATGTTGTGGCTTGGGGAAAGAGGCGACCAAACAGTTGAATCACAAAAAAAATAATGGGCCTCAATCGGCAACAAATGGAGAGGCTGGATGAAACTATGAAAGCGGAGGTAAACAGAGAGAGCGCTTAGCAGAAAAAAAGTCGTTTCTTTTCAGACAAAAACCGAATTCAGTCGGAAATATCTGGCTTCATTCCTTCTCTCCCCCTCACAAAATCGAAGACAGAATGTGGAGGGGGAGGGGGGAGGGCCTCCACATTCTGTCTTCGATTTTGTCCAGTATCTTGTCTTGTATACATACGCGAAAATAACCCTGTCCGAATTGCCGTAAGTTTTCGTGGACCAAAAAAGCATTTAAAGTCACTTACCGAATTGCCTAACACGAAGTAGGTCTACCACTCAATTCCGCTCCCGTTTATCGCGTCACCCGCGAGAGAGCCCGTGGCCAAGAAGTCACCCAAGCAAGGCGAGCAAGCACAGACTAGCGGTTAGGTTCCTCGTCTCCAAACCAAGAGAACGCGGGTTCGAATCCCACGATAAATGCCTGGAAGTTAATGTTGAAGTAGAAAAACATTCGTGGACACAATCAATGTGCAAAGCCTAAAAAGTGCACATCATATAAAACGTGCTCGGCCAGTTTCGAGTCAGCTCCAACTCATTTTCAAGACGGAAAAAAAAACACGTAAAAAATAAATCTGCTAAGTCATTAAAAAGCAGAAAACCATGAAGTCCATTCCTACCAGGCAGAACTGGTCTGGACAGAAGTCAAAGTCGGAACAAATAAAATTAATAAAATGAAGGGACCTCGAATGTGCAGTAAGCTGCACACTCGCTTTGTACCAGATTACTGCACATTCGAGGTCCCTTCGTTTTACTATTTTTTTTATTTATTCCGACTTTGACTTATGTCTAGACCAGGAATGGACTTTGTGGTTTCCTGCTTTTTAATGACTTATTGTGTGCGCGGTGTATCTTGAGTCCTGCATGTATTTTGTGATCGGCTACGTCTTCCTGGTGGTGGAGCGTTAATCGATGGCCGCCATTGTTTTTGTAACCATCTTGGATATCAACAAGGCACTCTGCTACTGAAAACGTACAATCGATTATCTGTGTTCGTTCTGCGGAGAACTCAAGATAGGCCGCGGTCACTTTAGCAAATTAATTTTGTACGTGTTTTCATTTGCTCTTGAAAACGAGTCGGAGCTGATTCAAAACTCTAAGTACGTTTTAAATTTGTGCAATTTTTAAGCTTTACACATTGATTGATTGGAAGTTAAGCGCTAAAATTGAAAGGGTTAAAAAAGGGAAATGGCCGAATTTACGAATTTTTAACTGCAAAAATCTTTTACATGTCACAATCGCCATGAGCACGGACGCATTTTCAGGACTTTTCTCTTCCCTAATGAATAAGGATTGAACAAGGATTGAATTCGGGACGACCGGCCCACGAAACAGTCGTACTGACCCTTCGGTCACCCTGACTCTCTGGTTTGGTGATTACGCCAAAAATACTTGTCTGAAAATAATTAAGCAAATAGGACGAACGAATCTTTGACACGACGTAGTAATATAGTGTGTAACTCTATGGTGGAGCCTTAATGGGTTAGCTGCAAGGGCCACTGCAGAGAGAAACAAAAGGGCGTCATACTGAAGCCAATGCTGTGAAGAGTGATTTCTTAGACCTAAAACGCACGATTTTTGTTGTTGGAGAAAACAACGTTATTTTAAGCCTAAGAAATCCGCTCTTCCGTTGTTTTCCCCTCCATTTTTATGTAGTGCACCTTGTAGTTATGCCCTCCAAAACCCATACTGGTGCCAATATGGCGGCAAATGTCACTGCTCTATAGTGTTGCTGGAAGAGTGCTAAACAGGGAAGCCCAACAGCATCACCCGTACGTTCGATGGGCGTGCCTACCGATTTAAATCAAGCATAGGGGATCAAAACGAACCGAAAAAGAACATAAACGTCTCTCTTATGATTTATTTCGTAGACTGTAAAACGAAACTGGAAAGAGATTTTTATGACGTTACACAGAGATCGGGTTTTCGAGCTAGCATATTTATGAGACCACCACAAGCTTTGACCATGGTATTAGCGATCAAGAATCCATTACAAAGGTTTATGGGTGGTGGTGAGCCGCCAAAAAAAAAAAAAATGGGCTTGAATTTCGTCTGCCCGTGCGGTAAGACAACACACGTAAAGCCTGATTTGTGTTGACGTTGTGCGCGAAGGATAATAAACATTAAACGTTGGAGTTTCTTACATAATTTAAAGATTTATTGGATACGAAACTAACCCAGTAAAAGAGTTTTTCAAAAATAGGAACGGGCATAAAACATGCTTTTATGCATTAAACTTATTTTGTCGTTGCGTCGGATTAAAGACACATTTCAGCAACTGGCTGATATGTCATGCGAACGGAAATAGGTCATCGTTTGAGAAACGAGCATGTATATTATTGAAGTCTTCACTCCAGCAAAACTAAAAATATCAATATCTCCGTTCCTATTCAATATTTTCCGCCCAAATTTGGCCATATAGGAGATAAGTATGGAAGGAATATGTATACCAAAAATTATGCAATTCCGCGCAAAGAATGGGACACGTAAATTTGACAACTGTTCATTTGTTGTTGTTGTTCTTTTTTGGGGCGCCAGCGTTTCAGAAAAAAACTACTGCACCTGCCTAAAATCTGAAACATGAACCAAGCCAGAAACTTCCTTGGCCTTCATCCTCACACAGACCACTTTTTCAATTGGCCGAGTCATTTCGGAGTTACGGGACCCAGAATGATCAGTTTTATTGTTTTACATTGTTTTAAACATTGTTTTGTAACTAGGGAACAATACCAATCAGCAAACGCCATCCGCAAGTCATGGATTGAAGAATAATGAAATGCTAACAATGCTGGTAAGCCAACAATTATTCATCCGCACACTGAGGAAACGTTTAGTGTACATTATAAACTGAACACTTTTCAAATTTTCGTCTAAAACTGTAAACAGTTGGCTGTTGATGGGTAAAATGAAAGAATCCGTGTTTCAGCTAACCGCAAATTGTTTGAAACCAATCTAAGCTACGTTGTTAATTGAAAGGCCTTGAAATTGGCAGCTAGAAACGATAGAATGGCTTATTTATTTCGTTGAAGAAGGCTTTCAGAGCTGAGCTGAAAGTGGGCAGCAACAATCACTGCATGCCTGCGCGTTCATACCTTTGTAAAAATGAAAAAAAAAATTATTGGCAACAATATGGCGGGGCACGCCACGACATGTGCTAATTTAAATAATCAAATGTACAATTGAGAACATTGCATCTGTTTATATGCTGTTGTGCTTTGGTTTCAAATTAAATTCATAACAGCAACTTAAATAGATGCACTTTTCTCAACTGTACATTTGATGATTTAAATTCAAGATCCTAAATTTTTTAGACGTGTACATTTTAAACAAGTAAAGTAAAACTCCAATCATATAACCCTTTTTTTACTGCACACTTGACGTTTTTTTTTTGCGGCACACTTGACTTGTAGCTATTTATTAATTGAACAAAAAACGGTTTCGCCGTTTAGAAAAATCGTTAGAAAAGAGCTCGTATCCCGATAAACTTACAGCAGTGGAGACATACACAAAAAACTGATTAGCGTTCACTCGAACGAACGAACTATAATTTGAACTCCAATTCCAGGGAACTAGGATTGCTTTTATTCCTTGATAATGTCGGAAGTGAACGCAATTTGTGTTTGAATTGGGCCATGTCTGTGTGTGGATGTGTTTAATTTGTGCTCTATAGGAGTTTTATTGTTTTGGTGATATGTCTTGTTTTATTTTGTTCCCTTGAATTAGAGTCCAAATTTATAGTACGCTTCGTTCAAATGAACTCTAATCCGTTTTTTATTTGTGTGCCTTCACAATGCGAGTTCCATGGAAATTCGAGCTCTAATGTATTTTTTCTACACGTCAAAGCTGTTTTTTCTTCAGTTAATTTGTTGGCTTTTTCGCGTCATTTTTATTGTCATTGAAATGGTCTGGCTTATGTGTATGTCCATTCTTCGCCCAATTCCTTTTGCAAACAAAGGAGCTTATGAATATGTATTTATGGCCATGCTTTGCGCCATGTCTATTTGGGAACACATTAGCGTGTGTCTAGATTTAGCATGTTTCAGCACAATTCTTGGCCCGCTCAATTAGCGGCAACAGTCGAGGAAAGCAATTTGAAAACAATTCGACTGACCTTCCGAAGCCCGCATTGAAGAACTAAATAAGTCATTCAATCATGTCGGACGCTCCAAATATAGACCATGTACAAGAAAAATACCTTAATGATTTCCAAATAACATTAAACCCGTTTTAAAGACATTGAATTCTCCGCTGCAAGGTATATAAGCAAGAAATGTCAAAACGAATGTTGATTTTTAAAGCAGATCAGTATGCTCTCGTTTCAAATATCACTCGAGCGTAGATTAAGTATTGATACATTTTCTCAACTACTTGGTGCATTTCGGAGCTGATGAAAACACCTCGCACGATTGCTCGGTATTTTTTCAGCATCGGAAGGAAGCTGGTAGTTGAGAAAATTTATCCATAAAAATTACGTTCTCGTGATATCACTACTGATAAAACTACTTTAAAAATGAGTTTTTTTCAGGAGAATGCAGAAAAGTACCCCCTTTCATTTAAAAGTACCGAAATACAGCATTTCCACCCAAAGCCGCCCCCCCCCCCCCCGCCCCTTCCATCTTAACACCTCTGGCAAGTGATCCTACAAAAGATTCAACACTCATGATTTCGTATTTCAAATTTTCACCGCATTGGAGAGACGGGTCTCATACACCTTATTTATTGTATGCTATCTATGCCCTATCGCAGAGAACGCAAGCCATACTGGTCACCATTCCTTAGAGGAGATATTGATAAGAGTCAAAAAAAGTCAGCTAAAATTCACTAAACCTTGTAAGCCTCATGGGATAGTTAGAGCCTTTCTTTAAAGTCCCATTTGTCGGTAGCTGGGATCGATCAAGCGTCCAGTTGCCTCGACGCCAATCACTGACCACTAGGCTGCATTTAGTCACTCGGTTCGGGGGTAACGGAAACCCTCACAGAGCTTGCAGTGCACTTTTTATCCTTTCGATTGCTATAAAACTAGTAGAATATTTTATTATTTTGTTTTCAATCGTGGATTGTGAGCTATATTACCCCGAGTGTATTTAGTTTTCCTTAGTTGGGGTGTACGGCTTCGGGCCAGGGCCCCTTTAAATAAATTCCAATTTCAATTCCGAGTGCTTGTATGAAAACGATAATTTCTGTTTTGGCGCGAAATTCCTTTCCAGGAAGGTCGAGAGAAATTGGCTGGAAAGGAGTTCGAGTGCCAAACGCACAAGTTATAGCTTTCATAAAAGCACGAGTGGTATTCAGTGTGAGAATTTTTCCTTTCTTTCCACAAAAACGATTCAACGAAGTAATTTCGATTTACGATGTTTAGTTTTAAGCTTTTAACGTTGTTTACGATGTTTCCCTCTGTTTGGCATAGCGTAGCTAGACTTCATTGCGTTTCGTCATCCTACCTGTAATTTCGTTTGCTTCACGTTGGTATTTTGTATTAAGTAGGCCTAAACCTCATTTTTATGCCGCTCGTAAACGAAGTTGAATGTAACAGCTACGAATCCTGACGAGAAGCAGCTTCGTGTTTCCGTAAAACGTCCGACGATTCACGAAAGATGACGTCATTGCATAAGGAGAATGAAAGCCAACCGCTTCCTTTAAGTGACATGTACTGTAGAGATCTGTGGTTGGTTTGTCGGTGACCATTTAGCGACGAGTAAAGTTTTAATTTATTCTAGCTGGACCCGTGCATGCTGCACGATGATTGAATTTCCCGAACTTGTTTCTCCCGGTGTTTTGTCGTCTTAAGCCTTGTTCGCATTACAGTCTCCTCTCCTAACCTGGGTGACCACTCACTTGACTTGAAAACGGAGGCGTTCGTTTGCATTACCGACTTCCTCTCTCAAAAACCCATTTATTTCAACCCTTTTTCCCTCTACGCCGTCCTCTGCCATCCCCTACAAACATGCACGGTCTCACCTAGAATTTTGTATAGCGATAGTTGAAGCTGTTCGTTAGCCTTTGCTTTTCACCCCTCTCCTCTAGCCCTGAGGGCACAGCTCACCTAGCAAGGACAGGAAAGGACCTCTCACAACATTTAAGAGAGCTCCCCTAACTTAGGCAAGGTAGACGTTGTTCGCACTACAGCTCTCTTCCCCTAAGTAGGCGGCGCCAGACGAAGTTAGGAGAGGAGAGATGATAGTGCGAACAAGGCTTTAGGCGCTGTCAATTTCTTCCCCCCCCCCCACCCGTGGCCCTGAACACCCCCCTCCCCCACACCCCACTGTACCCCCTCCCAGACTCCTCAGTGTGGGGTTTGTATCTCCCTGGCACCCCAGGTGTTTGGTCTTTGGTTTTAATGTATTCCCCCCGACATACGCCTTCCCCCTCAGAGAATTCACTCTCCTTTCTCCCCTGAAATGTGAATTCTCCCCTGCTATCGTTCTTTCTCCTTTTTTCCCCCTTCTCATCCTTCCATGGTCGGGAAAGTCAGGACATTCTCAAAGATACTTTGATGTAGCCCCGGAAAAGTCACAACGAAGTTTGATTGAAGTCTAAAAAACACCAATCGCTGAGAAAGCCAGCATTCAGTAAGCAAGTTACGACCGCCTATCAACGAAAGTCAAAACGTCGACAATGCCACATTCCACAACAAAATGAGGCACATTGTCTTTATAATTGTTTCAATTGTAATTGTTGTTCAGTTACCGAGTGTCAACGGCCTTGCAGTGCTGGAAACACGGTTCTCGTCAGATCACCGAAGTTAAGCAGCACTGGCCCCGATTGGTACTTGGGTGGGTGACCTCCTGAGAATCCATTCCGGGTGTTGCAGATGACGGGCAGATGACCGGGTGCGGTTAACGCTCGCTAGAACCCTTTGAATCCTTTGAAACGAGTGTCAACGGCCTTAGGGCTTCGGGCAGACGACCAGGAGTGGTTA
>JAHWFP010221568.1:72843-85125 GCA_023313725.1 Lithobius niger
CATCGAAAATTTGGTGGTCACATTTTCATTTCCATGACCGGCCCCAAAGGGATGCAAAAGACAACGGACAACGGAAATATTAGCCACCTTGCCATCTGTTAAAGTGACACTATCACCGATTGCAGGGAGCCAGAATCGGGCAACATCTAGCGCTATCTAGTCCTATCTAGCACTAGCTTGCACCAAGCGAAGGAATGTACAACGGCATTTCTTATAACGAAACAAACAAGCCACGACCTCCTTCATTGTTGAGCAAAAATTTGATATGTCCTCGTGCACTTGGGAGCAAGCTAAGATTAACAATATCGCTCTATCGAATTTACAATGGGGTCATTCTCTTAAGCTTCGGAGATCCAGGTGTAACCGTGATTGTCGCAAACATTTCTTTGCCAACCGCGTGGTTTCTCCCTGGAACTCGCTTTCTGAGGAAACTGTAGCGACATCTTCATTGAGGATTTTTCGGGGCTTGCTAAATCGCACAGACCTAACTGCCTTCCTTATCTGTGACGCCGTCTATCATTTGTAGGACCGGCGTTAGTGGCCGCTTCTGCGGCCATTCTGTGTTTCCTCACCCCCTTCCGTGGTAAAAATGTTATTATTATTATTATTAATTAGAGGAAGTCCGTGGTATGCACGGGGCCGGTCACATTTCCCGGGACATTTTCCTGGCAGTCTTTTCCCGGGACATTTTTCAGGCACTCTTCCCGACGACTTGTCAGATTGATCAACCACTCACGCCTGGCTCCTTTTTGGCTGCAGGTAGAGAGGGAGAGTGCATTTTCAATGCGGGCGCGAGGAGAGGAGAAGTGGTTTTTCCTTTAGGCTTTCCTTTTCCTTTTAGCCGGCCTCCGATATTATAATAAAGATATGAGCGCCGTTAAATGGCGCCATGGTATTTTCGTTCGCTTTTCATTTGGCAAGAGTGCCACTTTAATTTATCACTAATCGAGCCGATTTGGTTTTCCGCCCGATGTTTAGTTAGTTACTGATTCTACGAATGGCGTTTCCAAGCATCAAGCACATTTTTAAAATAGCATCGACTGCGTGGCATTATTAAGTCTACACGGTATGCGCAGTTAATTGTCTGCTTGTCTACCGCGCAAGAGTTTAATCTAGTGTGCGTCATAATTTTAGCTGTGAAACATAAATTAGTTTTGCACAGACTTGTGTAGGCTTTGGAGGGAGAACGGGACCCAGCCACGGTTGCTATGACAACGCCTATATATGTTCTTCCAGTAGATGGGACATCGTTAGGGAGATTCTGTTTTGCTAGGCCGCTGCCTTAAATGTCACATTAAGATTAATTTATGCTAAGTTATCACCTGGACGACACAGTCTTGCAAATATGTGTAATTATGGTTCACCTTTTACTCGCAGCCTAATTAGCCCATAAGCTTTAACTTTTGCTTTATCAATACAATCAAAGCGCCCAAAAATCAAAAGAAAAGTGCAAGCGAACAAATGTGTAAGCCTATCATAATAAACTGTACGACAAGTATTATCACATTTTCACATTTGAAAAGCAACCTTCTTCGCAGACATTTAACCTTGAACCAAAACCAAAGCGCAACTAACAGCTCCTTCCAAAACCACCACACATGTGCAAATAAACGTCCACTGCTGCGCACAGTTTGGTACCGTACTGCCAAAACACCGCACTCTCGATACAGCTACAATAGAGCATTCCAAAGGCAACTCGAGAGTTAAAGGGATATACCTCCCAGCGCCATTTTTCTCGATCCTTCACATCAAGTACGGCCCCAAAGGTCTATTTCCTTACCGTTAGTTAATCCCTTGGTAAAAATCCGTTTTAAAATGTGGCGTCTAGGAGATTTTCTGTTGAATATAGGGGAACTTTATTTACGTTCGTCCCGAACATACATGATGCTTTGCACGCTTACAATAACCATGGTGTTTCATCTGTGTGTGCATGTACTAATTTGCTAATAATTACCATGATATCAAAAATATAAAAGATTAATGCGATAAAAATTAATTAATTATTCCAATAGATCGCCGAAGCAAAATTATAAGACACTAGTCTAGAAAATTTTAAATTGTTATTTTAAAATACGAAAGTCATTCCGGTTTGTGACGACTCAATTAATGCGTTCACGTTGGCTTGTCTATTAGGCGCAATGCCAACTGAGATAGTAGCTTCATTTTTCGCTGCGAGGAACGAAGCTACTGTCTCAGTTGACCTTGACTATGTTAAAGGCGCGGATGCGATCGGCGCGAGCTGTTATAAGGGAGGCGGTATGTTGCTTTAAGAGTCCAACGAACTACTTTAATACTTGCACGTATACATTTATTACGTAGCAGATGTTCCTATATGTAAACTTATTTTTTTTTCACCTTTCGTTCAGAGCATGTCCGTTCAACGGAAGTGACATCATCTTGAACGCGAATGAGGGATTGTGGGAGCTAACTAATCACAGCACCTTGCAAAGAAGGATGGTTTTTACGGAATCCTGAGCGTGCGCGAAGCACAGTTTCTCGACTTATTTTGGATGAATTATCGACTGACGCTGGATGGCGCCATCTGTCGTGTTGAAAGGTGACGTCGTTTCTCTCATCAGACACTTTTGGAACGTTCTGTTAAAGTTTCTGTGCAATGTGCATTGAAGGTACCGAACTGTCTTCAGAAGCATGTGTATGGTTCGCGCGCAGGTTGGTCGTTTTGGAAGGACCTGAAAAGGTGCTGCACCATAACAGCATATATTGGTCAACACGACAAGCATAGGGTCGCTCACTGCATTTACATGACCATTTTGAAGAGCTTCAGAGGGATGCGCATGGCGTCCGTGTCGCCTCCATGGGTCTGTAAATACCCGTTCGTGTTGCTTTCTTCACCTGGCCCTACAGAAGCCAAAGCGCTTTACAGACCTGGTTCAGATCTCGGAAGCGCATCGTCTTTATTCGTACAAGCACTCGCAATCGCATTGAGACGTTGGAGAACGCCTGGTAAAGATGGTGGATACAGTTACGGCACCCACGTATTTTGTGCCGTTGCAATTCGAATTTTGGGTAAACTGAAATAAGCATGCATGACTAGAAAGACCAGTAAGGCTTGAACCCATTAGGTTATTTTGGTTTAAGCTGACCTAGTTTACTAGATGCAGGGGCTAGAACAGCGTGGGACCTACTCACTATTCGCAGATAGGAACGGTTTTCTGAGCATACTGGCTTGAAGCCTGTCACCCCGGATATCGGTTAATACCTGGGTACGCAGCTGTAGTCTGGTAGCCAGGGTTTGCCTTTACGACTGCGTAAAGTCCGTGTCAGACGGCAAGATCTTTTCCTCCAGACACGATTGTCCTTAGGGCAGAAACGATTTCCCATACATTTTGACGTGTCTTTAGTTAGCTGTCACAGGAGCAGACTTTTCTTCCATTCCCGACTGCCCTCAGAGTTGACAAACACTCGATATGGCTTTTTCTGTTTACGTCCATCTTCCCCCCTTTTTCTGGTATGCGTTCACCATTGGTCTATATCGGTCACGTGAAAAAAAGGTGGCGCCCCGAGGGCTGGCCGCATCCCCTAGCCATCGAGTCAGGACGACTCTTTAATTACTCCCAAGTCATCTCTCTGCATCCTATCACACGAGCCAACTTACACTTCCGACCCGATTTTTAGTCTCGTCGGGTGTAAAAATCTTGCCGTCTGACATGGGCACTAAAGGGCCCGGCTGTGCGTGCAGCCGTAGCCAAGTACGCAGTTATGTAACGAGTGTGTTACAAACTGTCTAAACAGCTTGGGCGTAATTGCACAATAATTCTTGTTTTCTCATATCCTTGGACCCTACTTACATGCAACTCTCTTTTAATAAGGCCAGATCAGGCCTGCAGAAAAAAAAAGGAAGGTGACAAAACCTATCTGGCTCTTATTCATTTTCTATGGTTGTCTGTGTTGTTGCATTTCCTTGCTTGCATATTACACATTTATTGGTAAAAAGTCAAAACCTAAAAAAAAAAAATAATAAACAAAATAAACGAGTAAGTAGGTAAAAAATTCTTAAAGAATCCTTTAAGCCCTGTTGGTGCGTCTCGAGGGGCAGTTGCCACCCTTCCCCGCTCCAATCCCCACGCTAGCTGCGAATCTAGCCTTTTCAGGGGTGGACCGGAGATAGCTAGCCCCGTAGGCGATAAGAGATATTCCCAGAAGCTAGGGAGGGGGTGGGGCCGGGAGGAAATAAGGCTGGCTCCCAAACCAGGTTAGTGGAAATAAATAAATACAGATACAAAATTATTTACGTTGCCTTTGGACATTATGCAAACTACCTGGGTGGGGAATCGAAACCACTATCTTTGAAACCAATGGCCGAGGTCGTAGCGCTCAGCCATACTGACACGGCCTTGTCAGTATGGCTCAGCGGTAGGACCTCGGCCTTTGGTTTCAAATGTCGTTGGTTCGACTCCCCGCTCAGGCAGTCTGACATGTAAGTCCAAAAGGCAACGTAAATAGGTTTGCATCTGTATTTATTTAACTCTTGTTGAGCCATCGGCTTTCCGTCCTATTTAACCAGGTTAGTGGGGTGGAACTCCTGATGCTTGTGCGCTCATACCACAGAATCGGGTCAGTAAGTCCCTGGCTTTTATTTTCGCTAGAGATATCAAGCTCTGTTTAAATGAATATTTTGGCTAGAGTATATTGTATTATACTCCGCCCGCCCGTCGCTCCGCCGCCCGCGCCATGATCGACTTGGCCGCGCGGCCAGGTTGCTGCAGCCAATGAAAATGATTAGTGCGTGGTTTTACATAAACGGTAAGCATTCTCATTGGCTGCAGTGACCTGGCCGCGCGGCCAAGCCGCTCAGTGCGCGGGCGGCCTAAATTAATTTATTTTGTGTAGGCAGGTCAGCCACAATGCAGACTTAAAACCGTTTTAGCAAGCAATTTAAAAAGATGAAATACCATGGTATCTTATAACCATGAGTAATCTAAATTCTGCTAAGCAGAGAAAGTAGACTAGGAAGGGGTTATCTATTTGATGGATGAAAGTGCGCAAGTAAATTCGATGAGCTTGGTTTGAAACAAAAGAAATGTAATCAGATGCGACTTTTAACCACAGTAAACTGATTTCGGATCTTTACTGCCCAAAGTCTCAGCCAAGGTCCAAACGTTGCAACTGCAGTCACTTCGTAAATGTTATGGATCAAATTGTATATTTATAATTAGTTTGAAACGTATGGGAACAGCTAATCGAACAACTATGCTTTAAATTCAAAGTTCTGCGGTTTTTCATAAAAAAATGGATGCGTTTCTAGTATTAACCTAAGTTTTTCTTTTGTGTCTGCAACATTAACTGAGGCGAAAATCTGGATCCGCCCAGTTTCTTGAAAGTGTTGTGTCTAGGTTTTCTCCATATCAGTGGTGTGCACAGAAAAAAAAAACAGAAACAAGTAGGTGGAACAGTATTTGAAACAATATTCAATTTCGAAGCGTAAGCCCACTGACATAATTTAAACGCAAAATTATATTAACCCTCTACTGCATGCAATCAGTTATGGTGTCGGTCGTGGGATTCGAGCTAGCACTCGCTTGGTTTGGAGGCGGGGGCGCTGACCGCTGTCGCTGCTCGCCTTGCTCGGGTCCCCGGGACTTCCTCACAAAGCCCGTGCCGCATATTGGACTGTTCTTAGCAGAGGAGTGCCGTGTTGCAACACCATGTAGTACCTCTACTGCATGCAATGAGTTACGGTACCTTTTTTTAAGGTGTCCCGGCTAAAACATCGGCGCTGAAACATCGCGTGATAAAAACAAAGTGGACAAAACATCACGGGGACAAAACATCGCACGGTCAAAACATCGCACGGAAATTACATCGCGGATACAACATTGTGGACAATAACATCGTGGACGAAACATACCACGGATGAAACATCGCGGACGAAACATCGCAAACAATCAAAAAAAAAATTGTTGCTGTTTAAGATATTTAATACGTTGGACGTTAACTTTAGAAGGTGAAAGTTTTAAAAATTTATTTAAATCTTAAAACTTAAGTTATCAGGCGATGACATTCTCTCTTTTCCCTCCCCCCCCTCCCTCTCACTCCAAAAATGTATTTAACAAAATAAAAACAGCAAGCTTATTTAAGTTGTTTTTCCTACCACCCCCCCCCACCCACTCTGCTGAATAATGGAAAAGGGGTAAAAATGGAACAGTTCATTAGTGAAACGACGTAACAGTAGAATTTGCAACTTCCACCCAAAATTTGACGACATTTCTTCTCAGTTGTTATGTTATGTTATGTTTATTGAGCCGAATGCAAAAAAAATTGCGGCCTCAGTTGTGATGACACCCTTCACAATTCCAGCCGCTCGCCCTTTTTCTTTGCTACCGTCCCAAGAATGAACCCGCTCGCCCTCATTCATTGCTTGCTTTCATAGCGTGATTAAAAGTTAAGCTCAGGAGAGCCTTGGTAGCAAAATGTTTTCCTTCAATTTGCCTCTACTAGAGACCACTTGTTCTGTGCAACAATGCATAACTCCATAAACACCATCCTGACGGCTTACATTTTTACATTTAAATAATTTTTTTTAAACTTCCACCTTCTAAAGTTAACTTCCAACTTATTAATTTTTTTTTTTTAATTTGTGATGTTTCGTCCGTGCTATGTTTCGCCCACGACGATATCGATCGCGATGTTGTATCCACGATGTAATTTCCATGCGATGTTTTGTCCGCTATGTTTTTGTCACGCGATGTTTCGGCGGCGATGTTTTAGCCGGATACCAATTGGGTCGGTCGTGAGATTCAAGCCTGCATTCGCTTGGTTTGGAGGTGGAGACGATGACCGCTAGGCTGTCGCTGCTCGTTTTGTTTGGGGTCCCCGGGACCCCTCACAAAGCTCGTGCCGCGTCTTGGACTCTGTTTTTTGGTCGAGAAGTGGCATGTTGCTTCAAAGCAACACCATGCAGTAAGAGGGTTAAAAGAATAGGCATATACTCACCCTCTTACCATTGTCGTGCCTTCTCCGCGGAAAAGCTATTGCAACGTTCACACATGTTAGAGTGAACGTAACGGAACCTTCTGATATGAAAGAAAATGCAGTTAGGTTGGGGGGGGGGGGCGAGGTATGATCGTCTAACGGGAAAATCGTACAACTGGAACAACATGTCATTATAACAATTAACGAAAAATCGTCTAACAAGAAATTCGCATTATGGAAAATCTTCTAACGTCTCTCGTTCGCTCCCGTTGCCGCGCTCGCTGCGGCTATACATATAACATCAGAAACCGCAGCCATATTATTGTCCAGTTAGACGCGTATCCATTGTACAATTATCCATTATGCGATATTCCGTTTGAATGATTTTCCTGATTTTGTATTTAGGCAGCTGGTAGGCAATTATCCCAATGGGCAATTTTCTAGTTAGACTTTCGCCTGACGCCCCGTTAAAAGGACATACCATCTCGCTATTTCCGAGCATCCTGCGCGTATATAGCTTTTGCAACATTTCCATATGTTAGAGTGAACCAAGAGAAACGTCTCATACAAAGGAACAAGCAGTTAAGAGAACATACCATCGCAGTCAAGGGTACATACTATCACGCTATTCACGAGCATCCTGCAACATTTACATATGTTTGAGTGAATGCAGAAAAACCGCCTCGCACGTTTGAACAAGTGTTGCGAACTGAATCTCACAGGAAAACCAGCAGGAAGGAAGCACCTGCAATGCTTGGTTGACATAAGCTTTAATTAATGTATTTTTTTAAACTATGATTTGTCCCAGGATGCTCTGCACGATTATTGATTCCAAAGTCTGTTTCTTGAATGACATTGAGTTTCTGGCATAGATTGGACTCTGATTAGCGAGAACAGCCATTTTCTTGCTTTTGGCTAACCTTGGTGAAGGAGTACGCAAAATAGGTTGCAACTACATTTATATTTTTTCTTGGTAAGTAATATTCGAAATCATTATGTATTGCGAAAGAGTTTAATGCGCTACGCTTCCCAACTCTGAGGTCAAGCCAGTCCTCTATTCTTTTTTTTTTGCGCAAAAAAATAAGGTAATATTAAATAAATAAATGTATAAACGTGAGTAGCGAATGAAAATATGCAAAAAATTTTCTAAATTTCTCAAAAACGATTCAGGAGGTTAGAGCCTGCCCACTTCAGCTCTATAAAAAAAAATTATAAGGCAATAACAAAACCTTTACTAAGTAGTGGGTTGGTTAGGGGCTGTCACGGCCCTTCACGAAAAAAGGAATACGTACATTAAAGAGCACATAATATACAATCAGCACTACACAATTTACAAGTTAAAATAGTTAATGTACACATGCAATGACATTTGAAACACACGCTCAGCCAGCCAGTCACGAATCACAGCGGTCAAATTTGCGACAGCCCAGCAAGCCAGCCGGACGGGATATCTAGCGTTTACTGAGGAAGTTTACACGAACAAGTTCCTATCTTAACTTTCAATTTGGTATTTTGCTCTGTCTGGGTCTTTTTATTTTGTTCTACAGAGAGCCTACTGCCAAACTCATGAACCGATTTGACTATAAAATAGGAATGTTTTCGGATAAAAGGCTAAACGACTTATGTATTTTGTTTTGCGATGAAAATGATTCTTGGAGGACAGGGAGGCGCCCAAAAGTTAGGCCCGAAGGTAATTTCAACCCGCTTTACTCAATAATTTGGAATTGCCAGATGTATATGCTTGATTTTATACTAACTATAGCTTTACCCTCGGCGTAACATCTAGGAAAGGGGACCTTGGCAAAGTCCCTGCCAGGACCACCTGCCAGGGTAGCGTGAGAGGCTACCACGCTCCTTCAGCGGCTATGCTAAATATTCTGGCAAATTCCGGACAATATTTCGGCCCCTACGATGATCGGAGGTTTCCCGGGTCGAATCCCCGTGTTGTCTCCTCCCTTTACCAGATATTTCTTCTTCTCAAAAAATCATGGTAATGTTCAAAATTATTAAGCCAGTTCAGTCACACGAGCATTAAATCGGTTCGGCTGACTTAAGGCTCGAATATTTTTAAAATTAAAAAAAAAAAAGCTGGTTCCCGCAGCCTCTCCGGTACGCTCCGTTACCCCCCCCCCGGCCCCCCCCCGCCAAGAATGAACCTGCTCCTTGTCCTTGCATCGCATCCCAACTTTGCTAACCTTGGTGCGTCCATCTCATCTTAACTAAGCTTATTATACATATAGAGATTGTAAAAAAAATCCACAATGGCGGCCGAAAATGGCGCCGAAAAAACTATTTCAGCCTGTTTTTTTAACTTAGTAATTTTGCAGCGCATGAACCGATTCGAACGAAATTTGGCAAGAATATTTTTTGACCCTCAACCGAACACGTATGCACTGTTCTCTGGCGATTTCTCCCCAATGTTCTGAGAACAAGCCCAACACTGATGTTTACGGGCGAATCTGGATATCTCGGCCACCATGCGCTTGATTTGTTGTAGCGACCGCATTATTTCAAAACGTGTGAAACTGACAGTAATCGCCGGTTTTTTTTTTTTTGCGCCATTCGCAATTATTTTCTGCATTCTTCTCACATAAAGAACGGCATATGGTATATTACGGCAAATGGCGTCGTACTGCTCATGTATAGTGCTCGGAGCCACCAACCTTATAGATCGGGCTCCCTTACCGCCGCAAACAAAAAAATCTGCTTATATCCATCCGACAGAAAACTCATATATCTGTAAAAATATTTAAAGTAGGAATTTCATCTGCTAGCTCTTGAATTTCATGAACTAAAGAATCCTTGTGATGAAATCTTAACATAACGCGCCCCAAACAGACAGCCACACAGGGACACAAAATCCAAACTCAGTCGAGTATTCGACCTCTCTCGTTTCGCTCGCTCGGCCAATTAGCTGGTATTTTTTTCCCCGGTCTGTGGATTGCTTTTACTGCTGTTTCTGAAAATCGTGTCTTCTGATTACGCATTTTTACAGATAATTTACAACGCCAGCCATGAATCGAATATCCATAATTGTGATGATCAACATCGTCGTAACGTCTGCTATTACTGAGCACAAGTTGATCAAACGAGATGTTAATGATTACGATCAGATTTCAAGTAAAGAAAGAAGTAAACCCATCACTTGGGAAGATTTGACGAACGAAGAAAAAGATTTCATCGAAAAGTGCCGTGTGATTTGTCCAATTTGTCAAGGTCATTTCATAGGAGACAAGCAAGTTCCAAAAACGAGCAAGATTGATTGCATAGATTGTGTGGTGTATGACTGTTTTCTGCCCTCTTTTCAGCCCTAAAGTACGATGTTATGTACATAAAATTGATCCATAGCTCTACAGGCTTTACATTTTACAATAAACTGAATTAAAAGCGCAAAAACAATGTTTGTGGTTACTGTTTTACCATTTTCTATTTTATTTTCACAGTGTGCGGATTTTCCAATGTTGCGGTAATTTTTTTAATTTTTTTTTTACATACCATTTAAAAAACAACCTTTGTTCGTGGCTAGTTCACCGGAAACCAGAATGAAGACTTGAAAACGAAAGTATCGCACCACAAAATAAAAATAAAAAATTGCAGAACATGTTTTGGCAAGACAAAACGAAGTTCAATAAACTTGATTAAACCAATTATAGTGAGAGTCGATTAGTTTTCCCTTGCGAATACAGCGATCGATATGGCTACTAATTGTCTAACACGTGTGAAGAATTACCTCTCCTAAGAATACAATCTTATATAACACTCAAATGATTTCTTGGCCGCAGTTCCACGACGCGTATGCAACCGTAAAACCAGTTGTCGCTTGCATTTCTAGCTTTTTTGCCTCAATCCCCCCCATACATGTTTTGATCAACTGCGTCGGATGGCATGGCGGCGCGCACCTCTCAATTAAAGACGAGCCTACTACGATTCTTCTATTGGTTTCATTTTAAACTGTAAGTTTAATTAGAACACTAGTGAACTGAATCAACATTAAAAATATTCAGCACCGTTTGGCAGTTTTATGATACGGGAGGCTTCCAAACCGTTTAGTTTCGGCGTTTTGCACATTTCATTTTTCCTACTGCGAAGTTGCCAGTTGCCACGTCGCACGACTGATAAGGATGAAATATCTAGATAGCACAGTCATCGCCCAAAAGTAGTTTTATGAATTTGCGCCCCCTTCCCTCCCCTGACAACAAAAAAATGTCATACAGTAGAAGTTGTTTTAAATATTTCTCCATCCCCCTCCCAAAAAAAATTTCTAAGCATTAAAATCATGAACGATTGTCCAAACAAGTAGCCTAAGTCTACGCTAATTTCGCATGCCGACATGACTATACAAGCTTGTTATTCAGTTCGTACTAATAAGATCAGAGGAGGCGCGTGCCTACGTCAGTGATCTCTGCAATAATTTGCCAGTCATAGGTCGGTTGGTGGTGACATCAGCCGCTGACGAAGGCTACATAGTTCCCAGTAATTGGTCGTGGATGGATGACGTCAGTCGGCTGAAGAAAAAATAACGAACCTCGCACGTTTGCTGCGAACAAAAATCTTTGATTATTTCTAGCGGATGATTTCCCCAACGGATTCGATCCATTTTCGAACTTAGACCTAGAAATGTGCCATAGAATGTGGGTGCAAAATTTGACAGAAATCCGATAATTGACAATGGTACACGACGCCACAGCATTACGCTGCAACCTTCCGCTTGCCTCACAACACCCACGCGACGATCACATCCGCGTATTTACCACAGCTAAGGTCAACTGAGACGGTAGCTTCGTTCCTCGCAGTGAAAAACATTGCTATTGTCTCAATTGGCATTGCGCCTAATAGTCCAGCCAGCGTGAACCCATTGATTGTGTCGTCAAAAACCGGAATAATTCTCATATTTTAAAATCGCAATTTATAATTTTCTAGACTAGTGTCTTACAATTTTGCTTCGGCGATCTATTGGAATAATTAATTTTAATTTTTACCGCATTAGTCTATTAGATTTTAGATCTCATGGTATTTATTAGAAAATTAGGAGATGTACACACAGAGTTGAACGTCATGATTATTGTGCGCGCGCAATGCATGATTTATTCCCGGGTCGTTAGTAAATAAAGTTACATTATATTCAACAGAAAATTTCCTAGATGCCACATTTTAAAAAGGATTTTTAGCAAGGAAAGACTAACGGTAAGGAAATAGACCTTTGAAGCCGTACTTGATGTGGAGGATCGAGAAAAATGGTTAACTAAATACAGATGCAAACCTATTTACGTTGCCTTTTCGACTTATATGTCAAACTGCCTGAGCGTGGAATCGAACCCACGACCTCTGAAATCAAAGGCCAAGGTCCTA
>JAHWFP010221569.1:12675-23603 GCA_023313725.1 Lithobius niger
TAACGCGATTAAACAGTGTAGAAGTTAATTTAATTGTTAAAAAATTATTAGTGATACAAAAGGCCGTCTAGTTCATAAATTAATCACTGTATCTCAGTAGCATTAATTAAATGAAGTCGTCCACTTCCGGTTTGCCAAAAAATAGTGAAACTCGTTATTCGTTGTAGTCCCTATTTTTCACCTAATTTACTCATATGTCGATCTTTAAATTAATAGCAATCACTCTGCTAAAAACACCAACAGGTTATGGAAGCCCAGCAATGCTTAAACTGTGTTAAAAGAAGTCCAACCGTGAGTAGATGAAAGTAGCGACGATCGAAATTCAAAGAGCGGGCGCGGGAAGAAAGAACGCTAAGCCTAACTCCACGCCGTGGTGCTGTAACGAGGGCGAAGAATTCCAACGAAAGATCGAAGAATCGGAAGTGAGATCAGTAGGTGAAGCCGAACTACCTACTAGAAAAAATTTAACTTTTAAAAAATGCTAAGCCGAAATAGCAGTGAAAAAGAACTTAAATAATAACCACCGTAGACATCGGTATTACGAAGAACCTCGATATAACGAAGTTCGTATACGCAAATACGAAAAATTGACGACGGAAGTCTGGAACTTATATCGAAGTCACACCAAAGAAGTAAAAATGGCATCTGTAGGAAATTCGGACTAATTCAAAATCCCGAAATTAAGTTCTGAGAACTAACATGCATGGTCTATTAGAACTAATGCTGCGTTAGTGCAACGTAACGTATGGGAAGCAAGCGACCCAGGTTACAGCCCGACTATGACGCCAGACGAACGAAAAGCAAATGAGATGGCGTTAACATTTCTTTTTCTAGTAATGGAGCATAGTTATTTAGATGACTTTGGTGATTGTATTCGTGCAAAGGAAGCGTGGGAAAATTTGGCCGAAATCAACACGAAGTATGGATTACTACACGTAATACAACTCGTGAGGGATTTTTTCACAACAAATATGAAGAGTAGTGAAAAGATGACTTCCTACCTCGGCCGTATTATGGACATACATCGGAAACTAGCAGCCTGCAATTACAGTTGCAACGACAGGGAAAAAGCTTTAGTGATACTCATGGGCCTACCGAAGAACTATGAATCACTAATCTTTAACCTAGAATATCAGGAAAGCAACCTGACCACGAAGATAGTAAAAGCTAAGCTGTTATTAGAAGAAAACAGAAAAGACGAAGTGAACAACCAAATGAAGAGCAAGAAGACTGTTTACAAAAGGAAAAATCATCCTTCAGCCACCAAAACAAGAAGAAAAAAGGTGGCGAAAAGTCAAACAAGAAACAAACTGAAAAAGGCGCTAAGATATGTCAAGTGGCTGTGGAAAATTGGGCCACATTGCCAAAAACTGCCCGGAGAAGACAGTGATGACGAAGAGATAAAGGCAAAAAAAAAGGGAAAAGAAGCGGCTACAAATACAGAAGTCTAAAGCAACTAAAGTAGCTGAAACTGGTAAAGCCTTACGCACAGCTGAAAATAACACAGGAGTATCGTGGTATCTGGACAGCGCAGCTACGGACCACATGTCTTCAAATAAAAAGGTTACTAACATCGTTAGCAAGAAATCGACTGTGGCAGTTGCAAACAAACAGACAATGCAAGTTGTGGGAACCGGAGACGCCGACCTTCAACTATAAGAAGAAAATGGAGGTCATAAAATAACACTCAACAAACGTTTTATACATTCCCGACTAAGACGGAATTTACTCTCACTAGGCCGAATAGAAGAAATGGGCTACGAGGTAAAATTCGGACAGCAAAGCACTAGTTGTCGACACTGATGGCACAGTCATCATTACAGCGCACCGTAAAAATAGACTGTATAAAATTGATGAGGCAAAACAGGTAGCCTACACAACTAACAACCAAATTGCGAGAAAGAGAACTTGTGGCATCAAAGATTAGGCCATCTGCACCGAGAATCTGTGAGAAGTGTAGCCAAAGAAGACCTGCTCGAGGTAAATCTTGAGGATGACAAAGAACAAGAATGCGAGACGTGCATTAAAGGAAAACTACCTCGACTGCCATTTCCACCGGCAAGCAGCAGCAAGCCATCGAAGGTGCTAGAAGTTATTCACTCAGACGTAATAGGCAAAATTGGCCCAACTTCAAAAGGAGCAAATTACTTGGTTACTTTTATAGACTAACATTCTAGATACGCCAAGGTCTACACCATGAAGACGAAAGACCAATATTAGAAAAATTCCATGAATACCGATTAGAAGCAGAAAATATTCATGACACAAAGGTAAAGACTCTGCAATCCGACAACGGAGGAGAGTACAGAAGCCAAAAATTTGAGTATCTGTGGGAGCACGGAATTAGAAGACGGCTCACAGTTCCGGGAACCCCACAACAGAATGGAATATCCGAGCGATATGGTAGGACTCGCATGAATATGACTAGATGCTTACTCAACTTATCAGGACTGCCGAACCACCAGTGGGCTGAAGCAGCCAAACCGACTTGTAAATTGAGAAATTTATACCCATCCAGAGCTTTGCAAAGAAAGACCCCAGCATTGATTTGGAACAACAAAGCGACGTAAGCTAGCTACGAGTGTTCGGATGCCAAGCCTGGGCACTCTTGGACGTCACATCCCCAAGCAGAAACTTGAACCCCAAGCGGTGGAAACCGTGTTCATAGGCTACCCCGATGGGACAAAAGGGTACAAGCTATGGGACTTTAGGAAGGACAAGATCATCATAAGCCATGACGTAAAATTTGAAGTAGCGATCTTCCCTTTCCAAAAGAAGCCTACCCTTGAAACAACGGTGAATGAAGTATCCGAATAAATGTTCAAAGTCATCATCGAAGAAGAATCATCTGCATGTACAGAAGTTACTGCACTAGAGGAAGTCCTTCAACAGGGGAAGAATCAAGCCATGGCAAAGGAAGAAGCCGAACTAACGTCGGAAGCCGGATTCCTCGACATCAACAAAGACTGCTACGACCAAGATCGTACCGCATTACCAATCTGAGAAGTTAAAAAGCCAATCTTGAGATCGCAGAGACAGGCGGAAAAGAGACTTTCAGATGAAATGTAACACCACTCGACTGAAGGAAGAAACCAAACAGGAACCGCAGACTCTTAAAGCCCTAAAAGGACCTGAGGTGAGCCACTGGCTACAAGCAATGAAGGAGGAGATGAACAATCTCGCTGATAACCAGACATGGGAGCTCGTCCCCAGACACCAGAGAGAAAAAAGTCAATGGGTTTTCAAAAAGAAATTCACCCAAGAAAGACACTTGGAAATATATAGGGCTAGACTTGTAGCACGAGGTTTTATGCAAGTCGAAGGCATAGAATACAAGGAAACGTACTCACCTGTTCTGAAGCTCAAATCAGTGAGGACAATCGTAGCCATCGCCGTAGAGCTAGGCTGGAAAGTTCACCAGATGGACATCACCGCAGCCTATCTCCATGGTAAACTACAAGAAGAAACTTACATGGAGAAGCCGAAACCTTTTGTATAGTAAGGGAAAGAAGATTACGTCTGCAAACTCCATAAAAATTTATATGGACTCCACCAGTCCGAAAGGGAATGGAATACATGGCTAGACAAGTTTCTAAAAGAAATTGGACTCAAGGAATCAGTAGCAGATCCCTGCGTGTATTACAATATGGAGCGTGTACATTGATGATACCCTCTAATCATCGCAAGAGATGACGACACTTTCAAGCAGTAGCTGAATCAACGATTCAAAGGATGAGATCTCGGTGAAGCAAAGGGGATCCTGTCGATCAAAATAAGCCAGTTCGAAGATCGCTATCGACCAAAGCGCCTATGCACAGGAGATCCTACAAACCTTCAAGATGGAAGACGTAAGACCAGCTGCCACTCCTTTGGACCCTGGAACAAAATTCTCAAAAAAGGGAAAAGGAGACGGAGATAAAGAATCGCCACGAAGCTCAATGCCATACAGAGAAGCTATTTAGTCTCCTATATTTGGCAAACGGCACGAGACCAGATCTCGCTCATGCAGTAGCCTACATGAGCCGGTTTAACAACGACCCTACAAAAGCACACTGGAATGGAGTTAAGCATATCCTAAGATATTTGAAGAAGACTCAAAACGTAAAACTACATTACCGAAGAGAAGATGCGAAGTTCCAGTTCTATTCAGATTCGGACTGGGCATCTGATATCATCGATCGAAGATCCTACAGCGGATACGTCGGAATCTTAGCAGCTGCCGCAGTCAAATGGCGAAGCAGGAAGCAAGAAGCAATAGCACTTTCAACGGTTGAAACAGAATACATCGCTATGTGTCATGCCTCCAAGGAAGTGGTGTGGCTGAAAAACTTCTTGAACGAGGTTGGGATGGGACAATTCGTCAACAACCCAACCTCACTCAAAGAAGACAATCAAGATTTGTCTCTCAAGAAATAAAATAACGTCGGAAAGAAGCAAACACATTGACCTGAAGAACCATTTCTTAAGACAGCAAATCCAGGACGGTATGATTAACTTTCAGTATGTGCCCACAGGTGAAAATGTGGCAAGCATTTTAACAAATATACTTCCAAAGAAGAACGCTAACATCCATATGTTAGCCATGGTACTAGAGGACTATGTGTGATCCTGAAAAAGGGTTACCAAGATACCAACAAGGGGGACTGTTAAAGAAAGACTGCTCTTAAAAATAATGTTGGACTCTTTTATTATTCATAGTCCTATACTAGTTAACGCGATTAAACAGTGTAGATGTTAATTTAATTGTTAAACTAGTTCGTAAATTAATATCACTGTATCTCAGTAGCGTTAATTAAATGAAGTCGTCCACTTCCGGTTTGCCAAAAAATGGTGAACACCTAGTTATTCGTCGTAGTCCCTATTTATCACCTAATTTACTCGTATGTCGATCTTTACATTAATAGCAATCACTCTGCTAAAAACACCAACTTCCCTACTACCACTGATCTATATAGGCTACGTTGTAACACTAGATGTTATAAAAATGAATAGGCTTGCTCTACAATTCAATTCCCCGTTTGCTGCTACTTAACAAAACACGTAAAAATTAGGCCTAAAACCTGACAATTATGCCAAAAATGTAAACTAGGCCTAGGCTAACTTAATTTTTAACTGGCAATTGTGATGGTTACTGCTTTTAGATTATATAGGGTGGGGCAGAAAGGAAGGGCCACCCCTGGCAAACACAGATGGTTAATGCCAGGGCAATGAAACGTTGCATGGTATATAGGCGAACAGGGGCCAACTAATCATGTGTCACTCAATGACCTTGATAATCCATTTTCAAGGTCATCATGTTGCTAACTTTTTAACCATGTTTCGTAGAATCCTAGTGTAAATTAACAACCTTGACATTGGCAAGGCATGGCCGTTAAAAAAAACGGAACAAAATTCCCTTAAAAAAAACGGAACGAAAATTAGGGAAATTATAATAATAATAATAATAAACTTTATTGCAAACAAAATACATTAAAAAGTAAACAAGAAAATGGTATCGCCAGTGTTTACAAAGGGCGAGGTTTAGGCATGAAGGCCCAATCTTACACCTAACCCAGAACAAAATAAAATCACAAACAAACAAAAAAAATGCAAAAAGCAGAATACAATTATGTAAGGCTAATACTTTAAAACATAAACAAATAAATAAAAAAAGTACACAAAAGAGAGGAGGGGGTGGGAGGGAGGGGGGGGGGGTTCGACCACACTAGGAATTAAAGAAACGTTGGTAAATACGGTTTTTAAATGCTTGAACAGAAGGGGCGTTCTTGATTTCTGCAGGCAGATCGTTCCATAACTTAATACTTTGAGTGAAAAAAGAAGACTGGTATTAGTTTTACATCGGGGAGGTGTGAAACTGCAACTATAGCTGAGTCTGGTAGGATAGTTGTGAGTCGCAATAGCAGAGTTGAAAAGTCCAAACAAATAGGATGGTTCTTTAAATTTAAGCGTCTTGTACACCATCACAAGTGAATGCAAAGCTCTTCTGTTTTCCATAGTAATCCATGTAAGCTTTTTTATGTTTTCTCTGACACTGATACTTTTTAATATTAAAAATAAAACTAACACAAGCGTTCTGGACTTTCTGAACTTGGTTCAGCAATGTTTTTGAAGCACTGAAAAAATCAAATCACCATAATCCAGTAATGGAATGATTAATGCTGCCGTAAGATTACGTTTGGTTTTAATGTTAAGAAAATGCTTGAATCTTGCAAGATATCTAAGCCTTTGTAACGCAGAACGGCATTGCGTGCTAATATGATCCCAGGACAAATGCTTGTCAAAGATAACTCCAAGGTTTTTTACCTGATGGGGCGTTTTCAATTTAACAGTGTTAATTGCAATAGAATTGTGGTGAGAAAGCTCGTCAAGAGTACAAGCTTGAAATAACTGGGGCGACGCAATAATAATATGTTGACATTTGTTTTCATTTAGTGAAAGACCGTTTGCACTTGACCAGTGGGTAATGTTATCAAGGTCATCATTAAGTTCGGAAAGTGTAACGGCAGCATTTTCAAGAGAAAACTTTTTTTCCGGTCTGTACATCATCGGCAAACATGATGATCACATTTGGTGATGCAGTCTGGGAGATCATTAATGAAAATAGAAAAAAGAATATGCCCAAGGATAGATCCTTGAGGAACTCCAGACGCAACATCCATAAACGATGAGGTATTATTGCGTACACGAACGCATTGTTTGCGACCAGTAAGGTAACATGTAAACCACTTTACAGCAAGAGCATCAAGGCCAATGGCGTGCAGCTTGGCTAACAGAAGAGCATGTTTAACTGTATCGAAAGCTTTAGCAAAATCCAAAAGCACAAGTGAAGTAAATTTAGAGTCATCAATTGCCTTAAGAATACCATCAGAAATTTTAACAAGAGCTGTAGTTGTGCTGTGTCTGAAACGAAAACCAGATTGTTTTGAATTAAGAATATTGCATTCATCAAGGTAGCTTTTGAGCTGATTGGCTACAGCACGCTCAAGAACTTTAGACAAACAAGGCAAAATGCTAATGGGGCGAAGGTTTGTAACATCCTTAGATCTACCATTTTTAAAAATAGGGTTAATAACTGCTAATTTCCAGATAGTGGGTACACTGCAAGATGTAATAGAGAAATTAATTATGTGGGTAATTGCTGGGACAATAAATGGTAGAAATAACTTAATTATTTTAATTTAATGTTGTCGAAACCATTTGCATTAGTGGTAATGCTGCCAATAATATCAACGACTTCATTCTCAGTTATGGTGCCAAGAGTGAATGTTGTATTCGGTTTAATGTTTAGACAAGAAGATATTTGATTATTAAGCAAATTTGGATCGAAGTTGGCAGAATTTTGATTTTCAATAAAATATTTGTTAATGGTGTATGGATTGATATCAGTAACCTGACTACTTACAGCTTTTCCATGAACCTGCAGCTGCCCGAGATGATTCCACAACAATTTACTGTTCTTCTCATTGTTAATCCGGTCATCGAATGTTTTGACCTTAGCGAGTCTAACAGTCTTTTTGACTGTATTCCTTAAAACTTTGTATTTTTCCCAATGAACAGGATTCTTAGTTTTATTAAATAACGAATTTGCTCTATCACGCTTTTTCCTGAGAGCTCGAATATCATTGTTAATCCAAGGAGAGGCTGGCTTTTTAGGTTTAGAAGTTACATACGGCACATGAACATCCATCAATTCTGTAATAATAATATTCAAAGTAGAAACTTTGTCATCAATGGTTGGCTTATCATAAATAAAAAACCAAGGAGCATTAGCTGCATCAACTTCAAACAAATTCATGTTAAGGTTCTTCCAATTCCTGGCTGTAACGGTATTTTGAGAAATCTCGGGAACAAGAACGTCATAAACGAAGTACACAAAGTTATGGTGACTGATGGCTGGTTGGATAGCCTGGTCAATGAGTTTGATTTTATCTTCTTGTGTAATCATTACAAGGTCAAGCAGAGATTCACTAGCAGTGCAAAAATACGTTGGCTGGTCTACCAGTTGCGTAAGATCGTGAATGTTATAAATATTTGTCATTGCATGGTATCCTGGGGTAGAAGGGTTCATTAAATTAATATTAAAGTCACCAACTAAAATGACGTCATCAACATCGCTAACGAAGTTATAAAGAGAGTTATCAAGAACTTGAAAGGATGAAACAGGAAGGCTAGGTGGACGATACACAATGCCCAAAGTAATAGAAATAGTTTTAGTTTGAATCTTAAGCCAGAGTTGTTCAAGATCACCTTCATTGCTTGCTGGTGCAAAGATTGTAGTAGCTTTGATATTATTTTTAATGTAGGCGGCAACACCTCCTGACCCTTTATGAATTCGGTCATTTCTAATCAAATAATAGCCTGGAGTGTTGACTAAATAATCATCAATTGATGGCTTCAGCCACGTTTCAGTAATAGCAACAATGTCAAAATTCCCAGCCATTACATATGTACTCAGTTCAGATAAGTGTGGAATCGGTGACTGAACGTTAGATAGACCAACTTTCAATACGTTATTAAATTTCGAAAGGTGTTCCTCAATTTGCATTTGTGGGCCAAGAAAAGTGTTACATTGGAGGAATCCTCTGAAGCACTGCTGTTAAGACTAGTTTCGAAAAAGGAGTCACCAAAGTTAAAAGGAACGAAACCTGCTTTTACACTAACATCATCCATAGTGAGGGATAGTTGGGGGTAAAGAATGCCTAATCCATTCAAGCATCCAAGCAAATCTTACTAGCGAGGTCAAAGTGGAACGGACGGAGAGGGGAAGGGGGGAATGATAATTATAGGGGACAGACAAGACGGAAGCCTTGCCAGAGAAAAGGAGGCATGACCTACAAAAGGGAGGTCTACAACGAAAGAATGTAAGACGAAACATTTCACATAAAAAAGGAACTGTTAAATATAAAGTAGAAAAAAAATGTAGCCTAACGCAAAGAGAGCAAACAGAAAAAATTGAAAAAGATTAAAACTAAATTAGCAAAACCACTTACAAAACAAGAAGCAACTAAAAATAGGAAAAAAAAATAGATTACAAAAATTGATAAAACTAAATTGACAAAACCACTTACAAAGCAAAAAGCAACTAAAAATAGACAAACAGTACAATGTGACATTATAAAAACAAGAATGAAAAAAAAAAGACGGTTGTAACATAAAACTTGAATGGAACTCACTAGACGGGGAAAAAATTATTTTTTTCTAATAATCTTATTGAGATCAGCTTCGGAGCTGATGGGTACCTTTTTGTTGTTTAGCAGACCAAAAATTTGTCCATCCTGGGTCCACGTAGCTTGGAAATGTTTGCTTGCATGCACTTTTTTGTACAAAGCAAGCCGTTGTGTAGTGAGGTTTTCAGTTATGGAAATCCTACTACCCTTTAGAAGTTTTTTGTTTGAGTACACAAGGTATCGCTGCTTGTTAGACAAAAATCGCACAATGATAGGTCGATTACCATTTCCTTTCTGTTGTCCCAGTCTGTGAGTTCGCTGAATTGCGGAACCGTTGATGGCAAGTTTAAGTTTAGAGTTGAAAAGATTAAGCACCTTCTTTTCACAGTCTTCATTTTCTTCTTCGGGCACACCATGAATAAGCAAATTATGGCGACGTTGATACATATCAACACCATCCAACTGATTACGAACTTTGATTATTTCATTTTCGAGATCGGTAATTTTGGTGTTGAGGGAATCTTCAACAATAGCAGTAGCTTCTTTAACTGTTGAAGACACAATTTCATAGTTTCACCGCGCAAAGCAAGGATAACTTTAGCTTCAAAGTCGCCAAGAGCGGTGTTTACTGCAGTGGTAATTTCGGAGGATATAAACGAACGTAGCTCATCAACAGTCAGCTCCTTCAATTTTTTGCTTCCTGGCAAGTTATGCGGCTGAGGATTTCCAAGTTTAGTAGTATTTGACGACTGTGCCGCAGAATCTGCTTCGAGAGGCTTTACCGGGGATTTCTTGATAGTTGTGCTGTTGCGTACCATTTTAAACAAGTGGACGCCGTAGTAATTTGACGGTAGCTTCAACCCCAGGCTTAGCCACTACAGCAACCCTTTAGTGCGAAATGGTGTCACAGCAGGTTTGCCACGGTTGGCCGCACACGGGAGCCCTCCAAAAACACGACCACTCTGCTCTATTCTGCTCTAGGCCGCTCTAGACTGCTCTGCTCTAGACTGCTCTAGACCGCTCTAGATGCTCTGCTCTATAAGCATCATTCTGTTTCGCTAACCGAGTGGCTTTCCTGCCAAACAGTGAGGGAGTGATAAAAATTCAGTGGTCGTCAAAGTACGTGAAACCTGCACACAAAGCCTGGAGAGAGGAGGGAAGATTAAGTAACTGTGTTACCATCTGTTGGGGGGGGGGGGTATGACGAAGTATTTCGTAACACATTTTTGCAGGTTTCAGACAATTTTTTAATTCTGAATTTTCCCGACATTTCCAGGTTTTCCAGGTGCATCCAATGGCAACTTCCAGGTGTTTACAAGATGTTTAGTTAGGGAAAACAAGCAGTATCTAATGTTTTTATTAATATATGTATGAAAAGAATCCAACATCCCAGAAAATAGCTGTGTTAGACACTAGTCCAGACGGGACTAAACATAGTTTCATCACAGATGTTGATACTAGCCTAAGATTTGATTTATTGAAGTTGTATCTAAAATACTTGAACATATTAAAGAACAGTTTTAAATATTTGCTACTAGGCTAGGATTCTGTATCTGATCTGCTAATTTAACTGAACTTAAACCACAGCTGTGACGTCGCGCTAACTCGACGCCATGCAACATTTCCGTTGGTTAAATCCCGTTAACCAACACTGGAAATGTGCGTCATCGCAAAAAGTGTGGGTTATCAAGTTACCCCACACTTTTGACACTTCCGAATCACGCGACCGGGAACACACACACCAACAACCAAATACAGCGT
>JAHWFP010221569.1:23703-67823 GCA_023313725.1 Lithobius niger
CCCCCCCTTCCCTCCACAAACTAAAATGCAATGACCTTCATTCATACCGATCATATTTTTTAAACAATTCTCAAACTACAAACGCTCAAAATTAATTACATACCTTCCCAGAATGTCATTCTATCCCAGCGGCCTCTTATCGAAGTTCTATCACTCCAAAAGCTTCAAAAACACAAGCGAGCTGGCTAGCGTGAAATACAGCGAAACGACGCTTCGTCTCCTTCGCACCCATTCCCCCCCACAAACGGACGCAAAGGACTCGTCGGTCTACCATCCACTCCACCCTCCATAAACTAAAATGGAATGACCTTCATTCATATCGAGATATTTTCACAAAACACAAACACATTTTAATAAAATAAGAGTTAGCTAGACGTCCCAACCGTGGCATAAAACAGTTATTGGCTAGAATGTCGTGGTTATTGATTTTTAACCAACGGCTGCGACCATTGGCCTGGCTCTCGTATGCAAAGGTCTCGGCTGACGCCCTCGATCTTTGCATACTCGAGCCAGGCCAATGATCGCACCCGTTGGTTAAACCGATAACCGCTCACTTCTAACCAATAACTATTACTTAGAAAACAGACACAAAGGGATTTTTAAAATATTTTCCCTGACTTTAAAAAAATTTCTTGTTTTCCCTGAAATTTCCCTGAGCTTTTGGCTCTATTTTCATTTACCCTGAGATTTCCAGGTTCTCCAGGATTTCCAGGTTTTTTCTGAACACTGTTTTGATAAATTATTGTTTGCAAACGATTTTCCGAATTTTTTCCCGTTGAATTTTATTCGCTAAACTATTTTCCTGACGTCTGTTTACCACTTGAAAGTTTTATTTATTCAATGTCACTGGTTATTACGCCCTTTGATACTAAGTTCAGCTTAAATTGGAGTTCGAAAATTTAATGTAATTTGAGGTGAGGGTTATGCTAAGTGTTACATTGATGTTACCAAGGGGATTATAGAATACTATGCAAAGAGTCACCCTGGTCAGCTAGAAAATAAGAGTTATCCATCCCTTAGGTTAACATTTCTGATTTTGTTTCCGAGACGACCGCGATGACTGAATTATGCGAATTTGTGTGGTGTTGGCAGCGTGGTATTGGACATATCTGTTTGGCAGGAAAGCCACTCGGTCAGGAAAACAGATGCTTGTAATTTCTGTAATTCCTCAACTAACGTACTGAATTTCGTTCTGTTGTTTTAAAGGCCATGCCTTGCCAATGTCTACAAGTTTCTAATTTACACTAGGGTTGTACGAAGCATGGTTAAAAAGTTAGCATCATGATGACCTTGTAAATGGATGTCAAGGTCGTTGAGCGACACGTGATTAGTTAGCCCCCCGTTCTCCTACATATCCTGCAAAGTTTCATAGCTCTAGCATTAACCATCTATGATTAACAGGGTTGGCCCTTCCTTTCTGCCCCACCCTGTATAATAGCGATCGCTGTTGCAGTGCGTGGTAGAAGTGTGCGCCTCAACATTGGAAGTGGCAGAACTGTATAGCAGACCGGTTGCGACTATGTAGTCGCTTTAGCTGCTTGTTTAATTGTAAGTATACCATGCACTGAACCGTAACTTGTACTACATCATTATCATCACTGAACAAGGCACAAAATAATAACTTTTGCTGAAAATTAAACTTCATATTGCATGTCTAGTGGGTTAACTTGGCGCCGATGCATACGTGAGTTTTTTGGACGCGGGGCAATGCTGCAGTACTGCACTTGCGGTTTGGTTTACGTGACATCTGTCGGGTACTGCACACGTACGTGCGTCAATGTAGCGTTACCGCCCGCTGCTCTTGCGGTGGTTTTGCACCGCAATTCGACCCCGTAAACGCAGCAGTACCGCAGCGTTAAAAAAGACGCAATTGTGTCTCTGAGTACCTTGGCTGAATTGAGTGGTGCACACACCCATCGTTTACCGCAAAAGCGTTACAGAAAATGACGTCCAATTTCGAAGAAATAGACATGGAATTATTTAATGGGGAGTATAAAGTCGAACTATCCTGAAATATGAAATGTTGCTGCAGAAATGATTGAAGACTCATTGGAAAGTAATTAAAGAACTTATCCAAATTTTTTAGTTAATCTGCAAAGGATGTATATTATTTCCCCCTGGTACGTCTTAAATTAGTACATCAATGTATCAAAATTCGTCGCATTGGTTTGAAAATATATTTCTACTTGCCGTGAAAAATACATTACCCAATTATTAGCATTCTCCTTCTCTCAATGCTGTTTCAACTAGAGATAAACAAGTTCTTCTGGTCCGCTTAGGCTGCGCAGTGGATCCATTGCATATATAGTTGAAGCGGAGCGACGGAGCTTTTCTTCTCTAGCGACCACGCTGTTCACTTCCGGAAACTTCGCTATGCTTACCGTCCGCTCCAGCACCAGCTATCCGTATCCTCATCCGCATCCGTCTGGAGGATGCCACAAGCAAAGGGGACGCCGAGGGAATCCCCCCTTCCTCGTTCATCCGCTTCTCCTGTTCCTCCATCCTTCGAGAAAGCTGAGGTCCTCGAAATCACTACAGAACAGGACATGTTGGAGCCTCCACCTCCCAATCCACTTTTGTCGGAATCCTTTCCTCCACATTGTGACACAGCCGCCACATCCCCTATCCCGTGCGGACAACCCCCACCGGCTTCGGACCTGCGATCCTTATCCTCCGAACTTGCTTGCACTAAGGACGTTAGGCACGCTTAAAGCTGTAAGTCAAGGCACGGAAAGCGGCGGCTAAACACACCTCGTCCGCGTCTGCTCTACCAGTGGACCTTTCTTCTCGATCCTCTCATGACTCCAGACGGACTGAAGATCCGCTCACCCCTTCACAGGTCCATTCCCTCATGGATGCATCGCTGCGAACTTTCAAACGGAAAGAACCTGACTACACCTCGGCTTGGTTGGCTTTTCTCCCCAAGTTTCACTGTTCATGGGAATCCACCGGTCCATCCTCTGCTGATCCGCCACCTCCTCCTTCGTCCTCCCCACCGGATGGTCAGGACCCGTACTACTCACCAGACCCTTCGGTCTACCAGAGCCGCCGTTCCCCAACGATCCGGATCCTTCGCAGATTCCGCTACCAGACTAACTGCGGACGGTGGAGGCAATTATCCCCGACTGCTTTTTGTACAAGCCCTCCGCATCCACCCCGGATCAGTCAAAAATAGGGGATTGGCCACGGGTTATGGTTTCGGTCTCCGCGACCAACCATCCCTTCAACCACCTCTCCTTGGACAATCCATGACGTTACTTACCACCCTTCTTCGGAACGGGGTTCCTTTTACGCAATGGGTCCCCCCCTGGAATTGGACAAAGATAATCCTCTGCCTCATCCGGGCCGAGAAAATTAGTTTTTTCGTCCCATCGGGGATGGCACCGGCAATTCTCGTAATTTTGACACTTATCCTCAATCCGAGTTTTTAACGGCGGATACGAAATTAGATTTCGGGTCCTCCCTTTACCTTCCTCGACGAGCTTCAGTTCCAGTCATTGTTCTTCGGGATAACGACCGTATCCTCCGCCTCGGCCTTCGCGACGCTTCCCAACCGGATGTTCTCTGCACTGCCGCCAACGCAATGTGCGAACGGCTCTATTCTGATCCGCCTGAGGATACCCGACAACTCACTTTCCTCATTAATCAAATCTTTCGCAAAGGATGCCTTCCCACCTACCATGCAATGAACTGGTTCACCAGGGCCCTTTTTAATTCTACCTTGCTACTTCGGGAGGTTGCTTTGAACACTGCTCCCAACCTCCATGCGTCCACTAGCCACCTCCTCCGCAATCAACCAATCCATGAGACGGACTGTCTCTTCCGGGGCCTCATCCCGAAGGTGGCGCCGCACCTCGACATATCACGGAAGCCGCGCTTTGCCAAGTCAAGAGTCTCTAAACGTCCCTCCTCTATCCACCCCAAGACAGACGCTCCGTTGGGATCGTCTCATGATGTCAAGACTACTGATCGTCCGCCGCCTCCTTGATCCGCTTCGCCCTTTCCATACAAACCCCAGGGCCGCGGACGAGGACACTCCCTGGGCCGTTCATCCTCCGACTCCGGACGGCACTCCAAACGTCGGACCCGTAGACCCTATTGACACTCATCCTCCCCTACAAGCTGTAGGGGGTCGTCTTCAGTCTTCAGGCTTACCGTCAACCCCGTGCTTCGTGCGATTGTAACCGATGGCTTCAAACCAAAATTCATTGTTCCTCCCCCAACGGGCGATCCTCTGTGGGATCGTCAGTCTCATCCTTCGAGCCCTTAGCGTTTAGAAATACTATCCCTTCTTCAAAAAGGCGCTATCCACGTAGTTCCCCCCCCCCTTCCCGTTTTCGCCAGGGTTCTACAGCGACATTTTTCTATGCAACAAAATGAACGGTGGAACTCGACTGATATCAATCTCAAACCCCTCAACCGGTTCGTAGACAATCCGCATTTCCAGATGGAGACCGTATCCTCTATCCACGAATCCCTTCGTCCTCATGATTGGACGGTGTCGCTAGACCTAGCCGACGGCTACCTACACATTCCCCTACATGCAACTGTCCGCCACCTCTTTCGTTTCGTCAACACTGTATACGAATACCTTTGTCTACCGGTCGGACTCAACGCGGCCTCGAGAATCTTCACTTGTGTCCTCCGTCCGGTCTCTGCGCATCTCCATCAGCAAGGGATCCGCTTCCATGCCTTCCTCGACGACTGTCTTCTACCTCATCAATCCCCTTCCGACCTGCTCGAACATCTACACGCCGTCGTGTCACTTTTTCACCGACTGGGCTTCGGTATCAATCTCCCAAAGTCCCGTCTTTTACCGGCTCAACGCTTCGTCTTCCTCGGAGTATCCTTCGACCTCGCCCAAGGGACGGTCGCCCCGTCTCCGGACCAGGTCCAATCGCACCTGCCAACCTCTCGCCAGTTTCTGCGACAGTCTCAACACACCTTTCAGGACCTCTCATCCGCCATTGGAACAATCAACTCCTTTGCGGACCTGGTCCCCTATGGCAGGTGTGGATGGCTCGCCCCCTCCATCACTATCGCCTGACACAATGGGGGGGGGGGGACTCAAGCCTTGCTCTCAAGATGCCCCCTCAAATCCGAGGTCCATCCTTCCCAACAGCGAACTTCCTTTGGTGGATGGACATCATGAATCGCTCCCCGATCTTAACCTATTCACAGATGTCTCTCAGATGGGATGGGGAGCACACGTCGGCAACCTCACAGCGTCCGGTCTGTGGCCTGCGGACCCAACGAGCACATCAACCACCTAGAACTTCATGCGGTCCTTCATGGCCTTCACCATTTTCAAAACATCCTATCCTCCGAAACTGTCCAAATTCATATCGGCAATACGACAGCAGTAGCTTACCTCCGCAAAAGGCGGTGGGACTCGCTCCCACTCTTTCCACCGCATCACTTCCGAGATTTTCCAATTCTGCATCCTCTCCCACATTCGACTGCTGCCGCTCCACATCCCTGGGCCCCTGAATGTCATTGCCGACTCCCTCTCTCGGAAGAAGCCTCCGATAAGCGAATGGGCACTTCATCCATCCGTGTGCCATGCTCTCTTCCAACTGTGGCGTCAACCAATGGTGGATCTATTCGCTACAAGGTTCAACGACAAACTACCTCTGTTTGTCAGTCCCCTACCGCATTCCCTCACTTTGGATTGGAACCTCCTCCATGCTTACGCCTTCCCTCCGCCTCGCCTTCTGCCGTTAGTCCTCCGCAAAATCGCCGACTGCTCCGGACGATTTCTCCCGATAGCACCAAACTGGCCATCCGCGGCTTGGTTCCCTCTGCTTCTATCCCTCCTCATTGCCTCCCCGTGCCAGTTACCACCACAACGGGATCTTTTCTCACAGGGCCGGAAACGATTGTTCCACCCGAACCTATCCTCGCTTCAGCTTCACGGGTGGCTACTATCATCCGATTGCTCCGCTCAGCAGGCATTCTTGAGGACGAGGCCTCCCGCATTGCTTCCAGAGCCGTGCGATACTCCACTACGAATGTTTACGACAGCCACTGGAAAAGATGGTTTCATTGGTGTATCCCACAACCAATCAATCCACTCAATCCGCCTCTGCGCGATCTCCGATTCCTGACCTCCTTATTTAAGGAGGGTTTACGCGGATCCACCATCCTGGTGTACCGATCAGCACTGAATGCTGTCTTCAAAGCTGCCGGAAATACTACTCTCCTCACGGATTATAGGATCTCCTCGCTTATCCACTCCTTTCAATTAGATCGCCCGCGGACCCTCACGCGATTTCCAGACTGGGATCTATCCGTCGTCCTTACGGCCTTGATGGCTCCCCCATACGAGCCATTGGCCTCTGCACGTCTCGGCCATCTTACTAGGAAGACTGTATTCCTCGTGGCTCTCGCCGCCTGTCTTCGTTGTAGTGAACTACAAGCCCTATCCGCAGGGGAACGTGACTGCTTCTTTTTACCCGACTTTCGTGGCGTCACGCTTACGCCTGCTGCTTCTTTCCGAGCTAAAACCCAGAAACCAACTGAACGCTCACATCCGTTCATCATCCCGTCCCTATCCAACATCCTTGGGGATGACCATGAACGAACCTTATGTCTTGTCCGGGCCATCCCCTTCTATCTGAAAGCATCCTCTTCTATCCGCCGGGATTGAACCCAACTCTTTCTCCCGTTCAGCAGTAAGACTGGGACCACTTCTGCACGAATGATTGCTTCGTGGATCAAAACCGTCGTCCTACGAAGCCATGGACATCAATTGCGTCACAGAAAATATCAAAGTCACGGTACATGAGCTTCGTGCCATCTCCACATCCTGGGTGCATTTCAGCAATATTTCCATTACAGACATTATGGAATCCGCTTCTTGGCGCCATCCTACCGTCTGTACGTCCCACTACCTCCGGGACATGTCACACCATGCTGACGGTTTGTACCGTGTTGGGCCATTTATAGCCGCCCACAGAGTACTCTAACCTTTGGGCGCACTGTAAACTAACTTTGCGTTACAGGGGCCAGCCGCTAGCTAAGGGGACTCCGATCAAATGGCGCCCGCCGCCTTGACGAAGTCTATGGGAATGCTAATAATGAGTAATGTATTTTTCACGGCAAGTAGAAACATCAAAATTCCAGGTTACCTGGTTAATTTTTGTTTCTATTGCCTATTGAAAAATACATTACCCGGCTTCCCACCCTCCTCCCCTCTCATGGCCATTTGGGCAAGGTAGAGGTGTGGAAAAGGTGAGCTCTGTCGCTCCGCTTCGACTATATATCCAATAGGGGCTGCGCAGTGGATATGCACACTAGCTAAGCGGACCGGAAGAACTTGTTTTATCTTTAGTTGAAACAGCATTGAGAGAAGGAGAATGCTAATAATTGGGTAATGTATTTTTCAATAGGCAATTGAAACAAAAATTAACCAGGTAACCTGGAATTTTGATGTTTCTTGTTCACGAGGTAGTTGAAAAAAGCAATATCGTCTCATTGGTTTCAAACTAAATTTTTTGTACACGAGGTTAGGGAATCGATGCCGCAGCGTCAACGCGCGTTAATAAAACTTATGTATGCATTGATTGGCTGCGTCGACGCGCGTCCAAAAAACCCACTGGCGCTTAGGCTTCATCAGAGGGCCACATATACTTTTGAGATAGGTTGGTTTCCATCAACCTTTATGAAATAACTTCAGCCGGCACCTTTGTTTAGAGCAATAGGAGTTAGTAAGGCTGTCCGACACCCATTTTTGTGGTTCCGATACCATTCGGATAGCAAAAACGAAGCTCAAATCTGTTCAACGATTTAGCATTAACAGCTAAAAATCAGCTATAACGATTAAATTTGGATAAGTTACCATAAATTCCCCGCAGTTCAACTTAGTGGCAAAATGTGGCATTTTCGATTGAAAATTTGAGGGCAACTGCTTTCGCGTTTGAAGTTAGCCGTTTTGTGCGATTGGCCGAAATATGAACTCTTCCGATCCGATGCCGTAGTATCTGTCACGATACCAGTATCGAACAACCTTAGGAGTTAGCTAACAAGACGGCTGTACTGTTCGTTGAGCCAAGATTCCAGTCAGGTCAAATGAAGATGAAATAACTGCATCAAAACAAAGTACAGTTTGTATTTTAGTCTACTGTACAGCTGAAATGGCTGAGAAGACTACGGTATTTGCAATGACTTTCTCTGTCCTTTTTTCAACTCCAGACACGGATAAGATTCGTCAGGGGAAGCAATGCCATAAAACAATACAGAAAAACTTTGGCAAATAAAGGGGCACCTCCGAGAGACTACCTAGGGTTAACAGCATGCCTCAGATGGACACCCACAGATGGGCCACAGGGTATAATGAAGAACAATTGTCCTGGACGGCACCTGCAGCCGGTGTGCCCCGTACGAGTGTGTATTTTGGGGGCCGGCAGAGTCCAGTTCCTGCTGCGGCAGGAACGGACAAAGGACCCAAAGTGAGGTGTAATCGGATTAGAGATTCTTTCTCCCCCCCCCCCCCATTTTTTCATATGGCAAGTTAACGTAAGGTGTCTGTACCTAAAGCAAACTGAAGAGGTAGGCCTGCTGAAACACACGTACTGAGAACAGTGCTGTGTTGGGAGTGACAGCAAAACAGTAGCCAAGTACACTGTAACTTGGCCAAGTACACTGTAACTGTAGAACGCATAAAGTAGCAGCACACGAAAAAGCACACACATTGCCAAAAGCAGTACAAACGTTGCTTTGTGCACTTGTGTCACGACACACATGATGAAGCATTACAAGGAGGCTAGTAATATTATTAAGGCTGTACCGATACCGGACCGGTTTTAGAAAATTTGCCGATAGTGGTATCCCCAATTTTTCATCAACGGTGTAGTTTTCTGCAAAAGTCTAATAATTATTAAAATAAAACATTTTAAAATAGTAACCCACAGTTAAAACATTTCTAGGAAGATGCTCAGTCTATTAGAAGAAAGAGCACACAAAACCATACAGAAGGGATGCACAGTGATTTCCTGAGCAAAACGCTGCGAACCGCACGTTGTAATCTCGAACGGTTCTAGAGTTCTCGATATTACCGACACTACAAATATTGGCAACGGATCTTGTCCATTATCGGTGCAGCCTTAATTATTATTATTTTTTTGCATTATGAACTAACAACGGCACAAGCCACGAGTAGCATTTTGATATAGGCTGTAATATTATTTTCCATTATGGATAAATGGCATTCACTAGCACAAGCCTAAAGGCCACACAAAAAAACACACATTAAGTGAAGAAAGTGTGAGAAACACGGCACTGAAACGCAGGTGTACAGCAAAATTTAAACGCCGAGCCGGAAATATGGCTGGACTTTTCACCACTGCTATGCAGACGGTTGGTATGGCGGCGTGACTGAACGTCCGAGTGAATGTAGCGTGTGTAGCACGTCCGATGGTGATCGATCCAGGGTGTGAATCGGATGGTCGTCGTCCTTGCCAGCGGCAGCTGAAGTCACTACCCCAAAACGGAAGGAGTGGGCTGAGTACTTGCCTTCGTCCAAACCCAACTTAGTTAAGGCTCGCCGGGATTAACGATAAAGTAAGTTCGTGAGCGTGACCAACCGCTGTTGTGGATGAAAGGAGGGTCGGTGTCGCGTGCCTACTGAGATACAGTAGGTAGATTGACAGCATGCACTGGGCAAGTAGGTACTACCGTACAGAAGAGTTTGGATGTTAAGCCCCTAACGAAATGGATCTCTCTTAGAAGCCTTCTGGGTGACCATGGCAGTTTTGTTCCCCGTTAACTTTAGACACGTGATTGTTAAGTGACAAAAGGGGTCGAAAGGGATATTCACTGTCAATTTCCCGCAACGGAGGAAGGCGAAAAAGGCAGTAGTGAACACCGCTTCCATCATCAAATCCGTAAATGGGGAGAAGCAACTGCTTCGAAAAATTTACAACCACGTCATGCAGCAGTCAAAAAGTGATAATATAATAATAATACATAATAATACATCTTCACAGCCAGAAAAAGTGTGGGGGTCAAGGAAGGGAGAAATATGCTCCACTTACACCAGGTTCAAAATTTAAAAAACAAGATTATGGTTCAAACAAACCAACGTCAAAAATAATAAAACAAGACATCAACCATAACTAAAAATAATGTAAAATGATAGAAACATCACAAAATGTATACAATACAGTGAGACCAAATTCAGCTCAAAAGCATTTTAAGAAACCAGATAGGTCTGTCTTGAGGAGATTATTTTTGAAACTAGCCAGAGATGTCGAGGATACAACCGCAGATGGCAGGGAATTCCAGACAGGGACTGCCCTGTTAGAGAAAAAGGGTCTATATGTTTCTCTATGGAAGGTACCAGTGCTAAGTTTAAAGGTGTCCTCAAGTACGAGTCAAGTGACTCAAGGAAAAGAATTTTTCATAATTTAAGTCTGTAAGTCTATGAAGTAAAGAGTAGGTGAGGCTCGAGTGAATCATGTTTAAGCCTTTCAAGGCGAAGTGAATAAGGTTGGTTGTAGAACCCAGGCAAATATTTAGTGAAAGCTCGCTGGACAGATTCGATCTTTTTTATGTCCTTCACTAAGTACGGTGACCAAGCTGGACTGGCATACTCCAATAACGGCGGTCAAACACCTTGAACGCCCAGACCAAGGTTTTAGGATCGTTAGAGAGGAAGCATCTTCTAATCAGATGTGCCTTTTTTTTTTGCATTTGCAGTAATATAATTACAATGTCTGGCCACCTTTACATCACAGGTAAACCACACCCCAAGGATCTTAGTAGACTTTAGAGTTCAGGACATTGAGTATGGTAGATTTAAAATGTTTCTGCCTAGGAGCATTGCATGGCACTTACTATTATTTAATGGAAGCTGCCAAGTATTTGACCAAGACTTGATGTTGGATAGTTCCGATTGGAGAATGTTGCAATCAGATTGGTCAATCACCCACTTATAGAGTGTGAGATCATCTGCATATTTAAGCAGTTTACAATCAGTGTATTCAGTTTTGAGGTCTGCAATATACAGAAGAAAAAGAATAGGACCAAGAACTGATCCTTGCGGAACACCACTAATAACTGGTAGTGGGTCGGAGATCCTTTTACCCACGTAGACCGCTTGTTGTCGATGAGACAGGAAATCAGTAATCTAGGAAAGAAGTTTTCCACGGATGCCAACTCCATAAAGCTTGCTACATAATTTTGTGTGAACTACGGTACTACCGAATCAAAAGCCTTGGCAAAATCAATTAAGACTATGTCAGTCGGAACTGCTATATCAAGTGTAGAGTGCCAGTCCTCCAGACATGGAAGAAGGTGCACGGTAGTTGATTTATCAGGAAGGATAGGAAGTCGTAGGTGGTTCGACGAAGCAGCACATCGCCTCACCGCACTAAGCATGATCCCAGGATACATTGAACCGGTTCTATCGCACAGAGAGTTCGGGAGACCACGCTTGATGAAAGCAAACCTGACACTGCAATGATTACACTTTACAGTACTGTATTGTAAGCGGAGTATATGGAAACACCGTGCGATGAAATAAACCTGATGCTCTGACACGAGGAAAGTCTTGGTTCTCCCCGAGGAAGGGTACATAGTGCCGAAAACCAGTCCCATAGGCTTGCTGAGTCTTCGCTCCCAGAGCATTGGCAAACAGGTAATTTATACATGATGACGTCTGAAAATGCTGGGCAGCGTGCCGGGAGAAAACGCGCCTGGGCTGCTAGCTGCCACATCTTGTCCATCTGCATGGTTCCGGGAACATGGGCGGCAACAATGGTGAAGTTGCCATAAAGCGCACACAGTCATTCTCATGAAGCACATGATTGCAGGAATTGGGGAACCTCCACTGGTAATAATTAAAACCATAGCAGCGTTATTGCACAGAAAGAGAATCTTTTTCCTACCCTAGCTAGAACCTTACAGCACGGCTGCAACAACAATGGGGTACAGTTCCAGGAGAACCATCGACCAGTTCTTGGTGGCAAGTTCGTTGGGCCATTCTGGCGTACTACCCTCCTGCGAAGTAACCACCGAAGCCTATCAAAGAGGATGCATCAGTAAAAATTTCCAAGTCTGAGGCTCTTGAGAATTTGTTTTCCTGGAAAAGAGAGACTTCATTCCAGTCGTGCAAGAAGGTGCCCCAGGCTTGCAAGTCTCACCTACTCCACAGTAAGGGTGACGCGGTGGTGCAGGCGTTTCTCACACGTCGAGGATGAGAGCAGATGACTGACGAAGGAACGGCCTGCAGGAATGAACCGGGAGGCAAAGTGAAGATGGCCTAACAAAATTAAAAGTTCCCTCTTCGTACATTTCTTCCTTCGATGGAAAGAAAGCAGCAGTGCCCCAATCCTAATCCACCGGCATGCCTCCATCTTCTGACAATCGAAGTAATACCAAGGATTTCCAAGACAGCAGTTGGGCCAATTGTCTTGTGAAGAGCGAGGGGGATTCGCAGCTTCTTGAAAACAAAGGTGAGCAGAGCTATTGTGCGGTGTGCCTTACAGTCAACACTGTAATAGTAAAGTCATTGTGAAGATGGAGTAGGTTTTCAATGCAGTAATTGCATGTTACCGCAAGGCAGATAACGAGCTTGTCAAAAATCGAGCTTCACCTACAACCAAAAATAAGTTGAACATAAAAATAATATTTTAAGTCCATTCTAGCAAATGCTGTGCATATGCCAAAGGTCTGGTTGAATGGGAATAAGTTTGAATGCATCTGTAATGTAGGTTTTACAGAATTTGGTTTGTGTGCCAATCAGCGATATGACATGAATAACATTGTCGACACAGGTGTGGCAAAGTGAATACGTTGACTTGTCAATTAAGTCATTAATGCTACAATTGTCCGTATCGCCGGAGGAGCAGATAAATCTACAATGAGTGTCTTTTTTACAGGAGAACTTGCTAGTAGCGATCCCAACTGGGTTGACCTGGGCCGACTTACAGGGAGGACTCGTAAAGGGACCCAGGATATACTGTAGCCTAAGATCTTCAACAACTTCCAGTTCTTGCCTAGCGGAGAGGAGATTGCTACAATCGAAGTCATTCATTCGTAGGCTTGTTCTCTACACCAGTATAAAAGCCAAACGACAAACCATCGATGAGCTCCTGAACTGCAATACGATCGGGATATGTCTGGAATTCTTCAAGCGCCACGTCGATCGGAGTCGATGCTTTACATTCATCTAACTGCAGTCAAGACTGCCAAGTCGAGTCCTTTTTGTTCGGGTTAGCAGATTTTCACGTCGAAGCCCCATGCGAGCTAAAAGACAGATTTCAGCAAAATCACACATATGGCGCATGCAGCCCCTCTCTTGGTTAAAATTATTGCAAATCTCTATACCTTTACCGTAGGGCGGGGCCATCCCAGGCTATTGGAGCCGTTCCTTGCATCTGGGCTACTAAAAGTATGGCTGGGTTGCTTATTCTGGCATAGGACGCGGCTGCACCTCCAAGATTCTGCTACAGGGCACGGCGAGGTGGCACGAGTCGAATTGTTACACTTGGAACAAGCCAGTACTTTATGTCCAGCAAATACAGTATTATAAAGAGCATAATAGAGGCAACAATGAGGCAAGAACACTGTAAAATAGCTGCTGCTTTAGCGAAAAATCTGAGGTGGTACTGGTAGGACGACATTCCCCCAAAAGTCCCAGCCATTTCCAAGATTTTTTGGCAAATACAAATCCATTTATTTCATTAGGGCGGTGAGGAAATTTGTTGCACAAAACTGATTTGAAATGGCGGAAGGCTAGTACAAATTCTTTCACCGTTAGTGGATATGGTAATCATTTGCTTTTAGGTTAACAACTAGCCCCCTAGACGTTTGCAACAATCGAGCAGAATTTGTGAAATGTGCATTATGCAGCAACAACAACAGAGCAAGGTTGACATCCTTACCTTCAATAATGTCTTTAAGCTGCGCCGTTGTCGTTACTGCGTGTGCCACAGAATCTGCCACAATTCCTGACCCAAAACTGGCAGCGGCGGATCGAGCACCAAACAAAAAGTCTGCGTTGTCGGAGTTGGAACGCCACGTACCAACAGAACTGATGCTGAGCAGAAATGGAAGCCAGAGTGACGGCTTCAAGTGACGAAGCGTGCGCATGCATGCCGTGAGAAAGGACAGAGCCAGTCATAACGTTGAAGGCTTGGTCGTGGCTCGCTGAAGATTGCAAAGTTTCGAGAAAAGAATTGAATCGGCCTGCTGCACGAGATCACAAGATTAAATTTAACCACAAGGGCTTCATGCTCCCATCTAAGACTGCTAATGCAGCAGCATAGTTTTCATTTCCATCGTCGCAGCATGCAGCAGCAGTCAGTTGAGGAGCGCTAACACTGACAGTGGCGGGCCATTGTTTTGCCTGCGGGCAGCTCGACAAACGACTTCACTTTCCTCCGGGAGGGGGGGGGGGGGGGGGCGGCATCAGCCAAGCGGGGATTGTTCACATTTTCATGAAATAGAAGTAAAAGTTGCCGACACTTGAAAGATGCCGGTGCGTGGATGCCTCGATTTATCAAGTAGTTTACTCCGAATGTCGGCCGCTGTCCAATTAACAGGACTTTCACGATCGAGGCAAGTTTTACGAATCACGAATTGCCGGCCTACATCCGCAAGCAGGCTGTGATCGCGACTACAATACTGACTGTTGCGGGTTCTTGGCACCTGATCGACGATTCATTACACAAAATAAAGGATTGACTGGTTAAAACTGATCAGTTCTTACGCAAACGACGAGCACTCAATGGAGGCAATCGGAACACAAAATAAAATGACCCAGGAGTTTTTTCCAACGTTGATGTAAAAATCCGATCGAACAAACGATAGTAACGCATGTGCAGCACCCTGTTGGCCCCCCCCCCCCCCAATCCTCATCTCTGAAACAAAATCGTGTCGCGCAGCACTGCCCAAACCAAGCCAATACGAGTATTAGCCTACCATTTAAAATAAAAAATAAAAACAATTTAAATAAAAAAAAAATCACTATTTTTTTGAAAAAAATCACTATTTTTATCCATCCTGGTAAATCATACTGCACTGTCCACATGGACCTGGTGGATGCCCCAGGGTGTTTTGGGGGCAGTCAAGCCAATTGTCGCCTGCTGAGTTGCTTTTCGGTGAGTTTTATTTTTATTTTCTGGTTGTTATTTATTTTTCTTTGCCCGTTTTACTCCTGTTGTTATAGGCACGGATGACTGCGGTAGCAGAAGTGTTGTCTGGTGCATCGCCACTTTCACTTTTTCCTGCTGGTGCTGTCTCATTTGGTGCCATTCTTTCATCCTCTCAAGTGGGGACCTGAATCTGCTTTCGAGATTCGTGCTGGTGTTGGAATAGCTGGAGAAATTATGAATCTTCAAAATTCTTTTAAGATTTTCAGTGACTTCTTGCACGGAGCTGACAGCAATTCTGGCTGGTTCTTGTTTTGCTATATTCTGGTACTCTCCGAATTTGTGCTGAACCTTTCACAGGTAGTCTATTTTTAGGAACTTTGCGTTGGCATTTTTCTGCTAAATTTGGTGTCGTTCTGCCAGCTAATTTTCTACAGGATGAAATTCGTACTAGCCTTCGCATTTCCTGATTTACAATCGAAGTGGCGTTGCGGCTTCGGGTGTCCCGAACAATACTGAATACCACGGTTGGTAGCTGAAGGCTTTTTTTGAAGAGGGCTGGAAGGTTAGGTGGTTTCCTTCCTTTTTCACCAGCGTGCTGAGGAAGGGTAGAGTCTTTTATTAACTTCTGCTTCATGTGTGAATTTTATTTTGCTTTTCCAGCTGTTGATGAGCTTCAGCACGGTAGCAGTTTTGTTTTCCTTTTGGGTGGAGCACATATCAACAAAGCGTGCCAAGAATTGATGCTATGGCCGGGAATCCACTCCTAATTGGTTTAGATTTTGCATCACAATTTGAGCCACAATTGGAGAACTCGAATTCCCCATGGGTGCTCCTTTCATCTGTAAATAGAATTCCACGTAGATTGATGCTAACACTGCATTAAGGACTCCTTGGTCTTTTTTATACACAGTTTTGGGTATGTTCAATTTTGTGGTTTCCGCGTATGATTCAAGAATCATCTTAAGTGTAAGGCTTGGGAAGATGTCATCAAAGATGTCATGAAAGGTTACTTGGGCATTCTCAAGATGTGTTCGATAAAGTCTGACATACGATGCAGCTTCTTGTCTCCCCGCACATATTTCTTCAATCTTTCGGCTAATTGTGTTTTTTGCACGGTCCCCCCCCCCCTTCCTTTGCTGACGTAATGAGTCGAAGAGGTCTACCCTCTTTGTGAACCTTAACTTATCCGAAGAGGCGTGGGACCTTATGAGCTCAGTTCATTTTAGAACTTCTTTTGTGAGAAGTTTAGCTTTTTGCATTCGGAGTAGAGCTCTGCGTGCCAGAAGACAGTCAGACCTAATGCCAGAAGCTCCGTCGAAAACACAAAATAGCCTGATGGAAGATGATTGGAAACAGTCGTTCCCTCATGCAGACAAGCATTTGCCACGCCAACTTCTAACTTTGACCCATCAGCATCCGATGTCAAGTCTGCTGCGGACAAGGGCTTGGCAGAAGCACAATATGGCAGTGCGATCTTCACCCCATGAAATGCCCGACAGAAGCAACAAGACATCCCTCCAAGTGCTTTCACGTTGCCCTTTAAATGTAGCAATCCGGTGTGAACCTTACATCAATCGTAATAAAGGAAATAATACAATGTGTTGGGATTTATTTCAGTTGGCACACGCAAGGAAAGAAAAACTGTCACGTGCATGAAAACGGTTCATACGACTGTATTGCCTATGCTCACTGCTTAACTGGGAAGGACATTTTCTTCAAGTCTCAACATTTCTGTCAACAATGTGCAAGTTTTTCCGCGTGTGGGAATCCAACCTTGTTCACAAATACACAAATTATGTTAATCAGTCATTTCCAGTTGGCACTGTGAGGACAACTTCTTAACTTATGCAAGGGCTTAGCTTTGTTTGTTCAGATCAAAGGTGGAAGCTTAACATTGATAATTTTGATTACGCAAATTTATCAATGGTCATCAGTAAATATTTTGGTTAATAACTGGAGAACTAGTCATAAGACATTGGGACCTTGGACGAACTACTTAATGGACATTTTACTTAGCGTAGCCGGCACGGAAAGTACGTCCGCCAGAAACTGTTCAGAGACTGCCAGCGCCGCCAAATGTTTCGGTTGGGCTTAAATCAATCTTGTATCTGTTTTCAACGATTTACCACCAGAGGGTGCTGTCGTCAAGTATTTAGCATTACTAAAACAAAATGAAAGTGCAAATTAATCGCTTAAAAAATATCGTAAGATAGATTAGGACATTAAAATAATTTTAAGATAGATCACTGGCTGACAAAAGTTTTTTTTTTTTAATCCAACATTCAGTTTTAAAATGGCTTGTAGAGACGAGTGAAGCTAAGCATAACAAGTGGTTTTGTGTTCCGAGAAGTGAGCTGAGTCTGCATGGTTCACACTTCTTGTAACGAACTAAATCGAACACAGAAAATGTTCAATTCAGAATGTTGCTGCCCATGCGCGAGTATTTCATAAATTTCGGAAGGTTTCGTCGCTCTTACCATGGTTACCATGGTGATGATGCCACCATGTTTGATTTCATGTTTCGCTTATCGTTTCATCCTCCGTTCCGTGTTTAGGACTACAAGTACAACGTTGGCTTTCCTGTTTAACTCTCGTCCCCAGGAACTTCGGATGGCTCTGCAATCACAGCTCCAGAAGATCGGAACAGTAGTGAGCTTACAGGTAGGCATACGTAAATCGTCCATTATAAGTAGTTCATCCAAGGTGAAAAGTCAAAACTGGCCAATTTTGAGCAAAATTAGTGCAAGCATTGGAAAGCAAAGGTTTTTTTTTACCCAGTAGCCGATCGCAATCGTACTCCATGATACTGAGCAGTGAACTGTAATCTATGTAGTATGCAAGCAGTGTACGGTAGCTAATTGTCAGCTAATTTCTTACATTTTATTTTCATTCAATGATTACTCTCAACAAACATGACAATATTCACTGTTGTACAATTCAATTTCTCCAAGCCGAGGCTTACATTGCTTTAGCTAGTCACACAGTATACTAAAACTGCAACTTTTCATATCATCATAACACTTTTAAAAACTTAGTAGCTGTCGCACCTTGTGTGATACACCAGCAAAGCTAATATCAATTTATAACAATAAAATTATAAATTTAACAACACAACGTCAACTTCAAGTCGTAACATTTTGTAAAACGTACTTAAGAAACACCAATGTGTAAAATGGAAGCACAGGAAATGTTGATAATACTGTTATGAATCACAACCTCCCGTAGGAACACTGTCGTCGTCTGCTGACGACTCAGCTGAGCCTTACGTTACACATGGTGCTCCAAGTTTTACAAAACTTGACTAACAAACAAACACGTGTAAAGAAAAACACCCATTAACCTTAGGCTACTACCAAATCTAACTAATTTACGAATGATTCCTTTTATCACTGCAAATTCCATTACATTCCCAACTTCAACAGCACAAAATTAGGTTGTCACAAAAATACACAAACAACTAAACATTAGTAGACAACAAAACACAAGAAAATGCAGAACTGTTGTGAGCACTGACTCCACCACATTGAGTGATAAGGTTTTATAACAAGGCTACATATTATTGTACTACTACTACTGTCCCATTTTTTGGGGGTTCTTGACCCTGAAGTCTAAATCTATTTTTCCACCACTTATTTTTAAATAGTTACGACTGCAATTGGCACTGACTGGAAACTTGCAGTACTGGGAGAAAAAATTTGTGGTTGTTCCTTTCACCATTTTAGTAGTTGGGGGGCAGGACGTAACGTATAGGATGCAGGATTTTTGGCTTAACCAAGGTCGTCATTTCACAAAATCATGTGCCGCAAGTTTGAATTTCTGTTTCATTTGTGAAACATACCAATGCACACTTAAATGTAATTCATAGTTTGCAAGAAACTTGAACAAACCAAGAATGCACATGTTGATGCAACGTAATAATAGCAGGCCAAAGGAAGTTCCAGTGTTAACCCGTCAAATGCCAGGAAGAAGCTTAACTAAGTAGGACAAAGAATTATTAACCATCGCCTTGCAAATGCCAACAAAGACCAGTAAATTCAATGTTTCGTCATGTTTCAATGTACCGTTAAACATTAAAAAGAGTCTACAAGACCGTACAACAATTTCTTAATATTAGAAGCAATTGTAAGCCTATAGATCCACTGTTGTACAAACCAGTATGTCTTTAAAAAACAACCATCAAATACCATGGTTTCAAAAATCTAACCCAACTTAAGTGGTGTTAATTCTCAATAAATGTTAATAAATATCTCAAAATTATAACATCAACATATACGCAGACAGTTTTGAAAATAACTATTTGCACCTACAAGTAAAGAATGTTACCAGAACGTACTATGTACACAACAAAGCGTAAAAGATATGTAAATCAATTTAAATAATGTAAAATTTCTTCTACCACTAATTATACAAATTACTCGAATATATTAATGCTTGCAAAAAAAAAGTAACAAATTATTCGTAACTAGCAATAAAAGGCACTCAAAAAAGTGGACAATGAACACTAGGAATGCATTATCATTGTGGCAAAAATAATTCTAATTATATTTGACTTCGTGTACTTGTTTTTGGCTTAAAAACCAAAAACTGGTTAAGTGCAGAGATTTTAATATGAAAGTTCAGGACTTTTCCAATATTTTTTAAAGGACTTTTTAAGGAGTTTTTTCTCAGTCATGATCAATTTAAGGTGAATATTTTATTTATTTATTTTCCCTCGTAAATATTGTTATATACATGCCACTCACAGTAAGGGACCTGATAAAGTGTGCCAAGTCAGGAAGTCGTTCCAAGTTTTATTCACGAGCTCAAGGACGCCTCCTTTTGAATTTTTTTAAGAAATCAAAGGAAAACGATCCAGTCTTCATGCATTTATTCCAACAGTTTGCCAGGTTCAGTTTTTATTTTTATTTACCAGGTTTACGAATGCTGAAAAAGGAAATGCCAACACCCACCGTCACTTTTTTTTTTACTAACTTTTTTCTTGCGAATGGAAAACGAAGAGTTTATTTCAAACAAAAGTACCCGGGAAGTGAAAGTGATTAGGACCAACACGGATGCGTTTTAAATTCAAGTTAATTACAGGGCTCCCGGCCAACATCAATGGATAAAAAAAAAAAAGGAAATATAGGATTTTTTGTTAAAAAATAGGAGCTTTATAGAGAAAAAACCCACAATTTATAAGAAGTTTATAGGAATTATTAGCCTGGATGCAGTGGGAGTTTGTCCCATTGTATTATAGGACAACAATATTTTCGGTTGTCATACAATAGAATAGGGAGATAAAAATAACTTTTGAGTGAACACCACGGACGGTATGCTGTGTTTGGCCGCTCGACCAATTCACGTTTCGTTTTTATACCATGCTGTAGTGCCACGGAAGAGGAAGATCGAAGTTCTTTTAGGGGCTACATAATTAATGTGGCAAGGAAACACACCTCAAACAGGACAATAATTCAGTTCGGAACAGAAAAATAAAGAAAATGTAGAACCATTTCATGACTTATAGGAGCTTTATATGAATCCCACAAACAAATATTAAATGTAAGAGGGTTGGGAGCCCTATAATTACTGACTTGGCGATTACGGAGTAGCATAAAGGATAAACTTACTCACGTGCACCAATTTTTAGAGCAAAGGTTCGAGAGACGCCCATTTGAACTGGCCTTTATAGAATGGAATATAAAATTCACTGCCCCTATTAGTTAAACGTTTAAATTATTCTTGAATTCACTGAATAACAAAGTTAATGTGCAAAAATTACTACTTTTTTTCCCTACATAGAACGATTACCGAGATGAACGTCTGTCAGCGACTATGTAACCCTCTTGTTCGGATGGGCGGTAGTCTTTCTTTTTTTTTTTTTACAGTGAAGCTGTGAACAGAGATGAGCACAACACAATAACCGTTCTATACTTTTGTTTACAAGCAAAAAATAACCAGCAAAAATATCAGCAAAGCTAAGCCAGAATACATTGGAATGTTAACATTTGCTACCAAATGCATAATAACCAGCTCACTATATTGTATACCAAGATAATCTCTAAGTTATTTTAAAAGTTCTAATATTATTCGCTTGTAAAATACTATTCTGCCCGCAGAAAAAAAAAGCAACTAAGGATTTTAAAAAAAAATGGATGTTGCAAGTTGTATGAGCAATAATGGGGAAGGATTCTGTATTCCTTTAAAAAATGTACATCACAGCTTGACAATCTGTTTTCCTTCTTCAAACCAAAGATGCATCATGCTCATGCATTTATAAGCTGCCCCCCATTCACTGAAATCCCCCAAGCATGCCCGCGTGCTTAAATAATCTCATTATTTAGGAAATACAGTCCTTAATGATACATCAGCAACTGCCAGACAGCTTTTTTTTTTAAGATAGTTAAACAAAAACCAGGCAATATCACCAGCATTAGTCTCCCAAATATATGGAATGATTCAACTGTGATATTTAGACGTTTCACAAGACAGTACGACAATAGGTCGGTCGAAGAGCAGTGAAATGGTAAGGTTTTGCAACGAATATCAATTTTCGATATTACCATTATTCATATAATACCAAGAATGTTGCCGTTACAGTATTAATTTTCCAAATTTTCCAAATATTACTCTGCAAAAGTTTTGAAACTAGGAAGAAACCAAATTTATTAACTGCAGCAATAATTAAGGTCCAGCACTCTTTATTTGGTGGTAGTTTGCAAAAATTAAATTTAGAAGCCACCTCAAAAAACTAAAGCGTATTTGTGGAGTCTGCAGAAGAAAACTGCTATCTTACAAAATACCATGAGTGTTGCAAATATTTTCAAATTCTTTGCCATTTGTAACAGAAAAATAATGAGTCCCAATTTTTGTTGCGTGTGTATGTAAACAGGCTACAGGACATGATTTGAAACTTTAAAAAAGCTTTCTGATCGACCAAAAGGCATAATGAACACGTCCTTTACATCTTCAGGTTCCACAAATGTAATGTATATTTTGTTTAACAATCACAATAAGTGAAATTTTCTTCATAGTACGGCTCCTGACCAACAGTACTAACATCATTGAACATACAAAAAATATATCGGCGAGATAGTTCCGCCGTAGACATGATTCACACTTAAACGATACGGACCGGTCAGGTAAATTGGTGGCAGCACAGCTGGAGAGGTTCTGCCCCATAAAGTCATCAACCACAGATGGTAACCTGAAAAAAGGCAGCGATAAAACTTAAAAGACTATAAAGATAATCTGGTAACAGTATTAGAAAAAAAAAAAGGGGGGGGGGGGGGCCCACGGGAGGGGGGGACAGCACAACACGGCTGCAATTACACTCAATGTTAACAACTATTCTAGTATTAGTAATGCACTGTGTTGACAAAACTGTGTGAGCAATACTGCCTTAACCAAGTGGTGCGTGCAACTGCTTAACTCCAGGAAAATCCTTAGAGTGAGTCTCCACCACTTACATAATTTAAAAATTTGTGTATCTAGCTGGGGTCTGAACATAAAAATGAAAGCAACTATTCCTACTCAACTGGACGTTTGTGGTTGCATTCCTCGATATTTCTTACTGTTGCACTTGGACTTCTTCAGGAGGCATGTTTTTAAATGATGATGAAAGGATGGAAGCTGAAGGTGACTAACATATTTTATTTTTAAAGTTCAGTGAGATTTATTGCTTTCATTTTTATTACCAGTCACATACTTCACTATACTTCACATACTTCACTATACGTCACATACTTCACTAGACTGGCGTACTTAAATGCATGCCCGATGTTGCATGCATGTTAAATGCGTGCCGTTGGGTTAACTCTGCACAACATTAACAAATTCTAAGTCGTGAGCTATCTATCTTTATTCGAGGCCTCAGTAATTATTGTGAAAAATTTGTAGAAACCCAAAATGTTCTGTTCCATCTGTAGTGCCTTACAAGTGACGACTCTGGAATTGCCAGTACCATAAGGCATGCATGGTTTAAATACTACTTAAAAGATGAGCTGTTCCTCTTTGCCGGTAGAGTGTTTCCGTGTCTCCCAGCATTTGTACATCCAAATCTTATTTGTTTCATTTTAATACCTATTGGGCAATATAGCTCTCTCTCCGTGTGTTGTGCCTGGTCTCGCTGCGTAGAGTTTGTTATCCACAGCCATTCTGGTTAGTGGTTTCATCACGTTTTCTACTGACTGGATCTTGCTTTCGTCCAAGCACCAACTGCCTCTAATTCTGGGCCATCTAGTATAAAGTTTACAGCTTCTTTGTGTTCCAAGGCTCTAGTGCTGACAGTATCGCAATTACCAAGGAATCTATAGGGTGATCATAAAGTCTTTCCCCCGATTACAAATATGTATTAACACAAACTATGCTAGGTCCAAACATATGGTTTTCTGTAAAACAAAGCTCAATTCATAAAGTTTTTTCTTCACTATGTTAGCCGATGTCAACACGAGCTCCATTTGTAATCCGGAGCACATCAAGGTGATACTCAATTTTCGTCCATGTATTAGCCAAAATCTCTTCCAGTACTGTAGCTATAGCAGCTGTTTCCTGTCATTTAGTGTTTCAATTTTAGCAACGGGTGTTTTGTACACTACATCCATTACATATCTCCACGGTCAAGGGGGTTAATCCGGGGATTTGTGGGACCGTCCTCTGGCACCTTCCCTCCCAATCCATTGGCCAGAGAAGGTTTTATCTAGGAATCCGCTAACCCACAATCCCCAGTGCGACGGTACATTTTTTTGGGGGGGGGGTTATAGAAGTCATCTCGTATGATAAAAATAGGCCTAAACAAACTCGGGATAAATTTGCTTTCTTTACCTTGTTCACATTTTTAGAAGATGTCTACTTCCAGAGAGAGGAAGGGCAAGCACACAAGCAAGTGTATTTCTTTTTAATTTTTTAATGATTAGGACTAGCCAGTAGCCATGTCCCCCGGTTCACTCACTTCATTGGGATCATCATTCCTCACAGTCTTTAATTTTACCACCCATCTCCTTCGTTTTATTTATAGTCCTATGTGATCGACAATACACTCCATCTTGTCTGTTATGCTCGCTATTATTCATTCCTATCGTGCAAAGAATGATCTATTACGAACAGTGCATCGTGCTTTGTAACAGTATTAAAACGAACAACCCCGTTCACTCTTTTCAGGGTTAAAAAAAACCTTTATCAATAAAAATTAGATTTAGCAGAAAATTGGAGAAATTGTGACACTCTCCAATTTGTAGGGCAACTATGACAAGAAAAGATGGGCACACACATATTCAACACACGCACCTTTCTAATTATGTACATTTTTTTTAATACAGCATTGCAACATTTGTTAAATTTATTTTAAGTCTACTCTCTAATGAGGCAACTGTTCAAAGTTATCCCTACATTAAGCAAAATAAAATTGCATTGGGGGCCAAAGATTTGCTTCGGACTAGTCTAAGTTCGGTATGGAGCGAGACAACTGCCAACGAGCATGTCTATGTTAAGGCTATTTTGTTATTCTTGCTTTACTTCTTGCGTAGGCTTGTTGCTTGTTTGTTTACCTGCCTCCACCTTTACCCTACCACTATTTCCTTTCCCCTTCTATCACTTTTCACTTGTAATTCATACCCGAATTTCTAATCTATTGCTTTATGGTCATTCCTGAAGGCCTGACGCTTTCTCATTTTTCATCAATGCCATTCCTAATGTTAATCTTGCATTAATAGGTCCTTAACACAGTGTTAGTTAGTCCTTTCCTTGCTTCACAGGACTCCACCTAGTCCCCAAATGCTCATCAGCGTCCCACAAGGTCGTGCAGTTACACCGGTCTCTTTGGTTCTGCCCAGAGGGTCGTCTTTCGTCATAGGAGGTACTATAGTGTAATAACATTTGTGTTCGTGTGGTGCTAGCTGAATTCAGCATTCAGAGAAGAGAAAGCTAAATTCTCATATTTGATCAAATTGATTTGAATACCCTTGTTGCGAGTTGAAACACTTAAGTACTTCAATTTGTCAAAAACGGTTAACATAACATTTGACAAAAATGACGGCAAAGTTCCATTATTTTGTCAAATGTTATGTTAACCGTTTTTAATACCGTTAAAATACTTTTTCTATGTGCCGTTCGGAAATATGTTACCTGTAAATTTAGCATTCTGATAGACAGCATTCAGAGAAGAGAATGCTAAATTTACAGGTAGCATATTTCCGAATGGCACATAGAAATATTGGTATTTCAGTATTAAATTTAATGGTATTAAGAAAACATAACAGTTGACAAAAATGATGGAACTTCGTTCCTGACAAATTGAAGTACTTAAAAGTGTTTCAACTCTCAACAAGGGTATTAAAATCAATTTGATCAAATATGAGAGATGATACGCCGTACATCTGATGTGGGCAAGGTAAGGCAACATTTAAATGTGTTTTTATTAGTTTACTTCTACTAGCAGCGCTTTTATAAGCAGGTAATTGCACAAGTGAAACAAGCTTAATGGTGCAGCAAGTGACAAAAGTTTTTTCCTCAAATATTTTTTGATGATATTGCTATGTTTTGCAGTATATTTCTCCCAGACATATTGTGATGAAATATTTAGATATAGCCAATCCTAACCTCCTCATTAAACTAAAGCCGGGAGGTATAGGACGCACGACACAAACATTAAGTCTGAGCAATCTACGTTGAATATTTACGCAAGGCGTAATACATTCGATGCATTGTCGCATAGGATAAAAACACCTTTTGTTCACAAATGCTATTATATAAGGCTGTACTGAACAGATTTTGCTGAACAGCTTTTGGCAGATTTTGTGCGGATTGGCAAAAGTCGGTTCGGCGAACAAAAACCTACAGATTTTCGATTTTAGCCAGGTCTTTGACAATAAATATATTCTGTTTCATCACATGTTACGTTACCTTTTGTTTTACTTCAGGCTAGGCCTACATGTTTTACATTGTGTAGGCTAAGGTTAATAGCGGCCAAATATTTACTTTTATTTCGTAAAAAAAAATATATTCCAATGTTTGCATTACACTACAAATTTGTTAGCCTACAAGTTTGTGTAAGGCAGAAAAAAAAATTGCTAAAAATCGATAGCGATCGGTTCGGCTAAATCGGATCGGAACACCAATCAATTTGTGGCTGATCAGATCAGAATCTGTTCAGCAGTAAAAATGCTGATCAGTACAGCCTTACTATTATACAGGGTGTTTAAAAAAAATGCTACACGTAGAATTTTGTTAAGTCCAACAACCATTCCCCGTCGCTATAACCCTTATCCATAACCTCAGTAAAGAAATCAAAAAAGTTATTCCTGACCTCAGAAAAGAAAGCTTTTATTTGCGTTTCAAATAAGAACGCAAAAGGTAACAAAAGCATGTGACAACCCTGGTTGGTGGGGGAAACCAAAACAAACAATTAAAGCCCTTAATTATAGATTTCAAGTAAAAAGAAAAAACCATTTATTTGGCCATCAAGCAAATAAGCTAAAATAAAGGATTTTACAGTATTTGGATTCCAAATAAAAACATAAAAGGAAAAAAACGAATGTGGCAACCCTGGTTGGTGGGGGGGGGGGGACCAAAACAAAACATGTGTGCTTATTTTTTTAAATTTCAAATAGAAAGAAACAAAAAAGCATTTACAGCATTTGGATTTCAAATAAAAATACAAAAGCAACACATCCACACCTTAAAAGATGATCATAATCATTCAGTTCTGCGAGGAATTCCTACATTTCCTTGCCAAACATAGCACAGATATTATACTCCGATGAACCCAAGTTTCATCTGAATGTTAGAGTTAATCATCAAACCTGCATATTTTATAGTGATGACAACCCACACGTCACTATGGCGGATTCACGCAGTCACCTGGTATCAATGTTTGGGGAGTATATGGGCAGGGGGGGGGGGGGCATTGGACCATTCTTTCTTGATGGAACAATGAATGGTGCAGTATATCATCAGCTGCTAGAACACAGGACTCTGCCAGCTGTACGGGAAAAGTTTCCGCAGATATTATTTTCCAACAAGATGGTGCATCACCGCACTACGCAACACAGGTGCGACACCTTCTTGATGATCAATTTCCCACCAGCTGGATTGGCAGAAGAGGTGTGATGGAATGGCTCGAGCGTTCGTGCGACTGACGTCTACGGACTTTAGGGTCTGAGGAATAGTACGGGATTTGGTGTACAATCAACCAGCCCACGATATTGCAACATTGCAGCTTCTCATTACTGCTGCATTTGAGACATTTACTCCTGACTAATGCAGGAGAATATGCTTAGGTGTGGAAAGCAGATATCGTTGCTGGAGGAGGACAGTTCGAGCACCTTCGTTTGTGATTCAATCACCTGGAACATCTTTCTTTGTCTCTAAACCTTACTGATGGACTTAATTTACATTATAACTGGTTTGAAACAAAATGTCAAACGTCAGCATTCTAAAGGTTAGCCTATCTGGCCCGGCAATGGAACGGGGGACCGTGTGATCTTCGATCGTTTTGTGCTTCAATTTTTTACTTCTGAAGAAGGTGAAAGGACTACCACAGACCGTGTGTGTAATCATCGAAAATTCAAGGAGAACTGAATGCGTCGATCGGGATCATCTTCGTTTAAGGCATGGATATGGTTACGTCCCTTTTGAGTTTTTATTTGAAGGCCAAATAAATGCTTTTTTGTTTCTTTCTATTTGAAACAAAAAAATAAATGCACATATTGTTTGTTTTGGACCCCCCATCAACCAGGGCTGCCAAATGCGTTTTTTTCCTTTTGCGTTTTTATTTGGAATCCAAATACTGTAAAAGCCTTTATTTTAGCTATTTTGCATGATGGCCAAATAAATGTTTTTTTTTTTTTCTTTTTACTTGAAATCTAACTAAGGGCTTTTATTGTTTGTTTTGGTCCTTTTGACTCAAATTCTGATGAACCTTCACAGTAACATGACGAACGATGTTTTCAATGCCACAAATAAGGATGCACCGATGTGCTAAAATACAGATTTCGATGTCAGATTCCTCTGTTGAAAAAACATCAGCCGATATCCGCTTCCGATATTTCGTGGTTCAATGTATGTGAAAGTAAAGTGAAACTACGTTCCATTTTTCATGGAGTCAAAAATAATTAAGCGGATTTCACAAACATAATTAAAAATTTTTGTAGGCCTAAAATTTAGCACCCAGAAGTTAATTATAGGCTCATCTGTGACAAAACGATTCAATAAAATTGTGGATATCCGATGTTTTAACATCTGCTGCCTAAAACTGATCCGATGCTCCGATGGACGATGTAGCCAAAAATGGCCGATTTCCAACGTCCGATGCCAACATTGGTGCACCTATAGCCACAAACTGCTCGTCTCTTTAACTTGTTCAGTACCAACCAATATTCTCCATTATACGGTTCCTGAGGTATCTCTATTTGAGTGTCCTTCTCTAGTACTAGTCGCCATTTTGGTGAGTAGGGCTAAATTCAAGTCGCCAACTATTGATTTTCATTCGCCAAATGGCGAGTGGCAACAGACACTGGGGGGGGGTTCTCCACACAACGTAACGTCCAGGTGGGAAAAATATAACTTGGCGCATGTGATTGCTGAAACTTGACCAAACACATGCGCCTAACTAGCTCGTTAATACATCCAGCATGGATGCAAGAATGAAGAGTACAAAATGACAATCCAATTATTGCTGACTTGTCAAATATCACTCGACATATGCTAATTTCATACATAAATTACAATTCTGAAAACTGAACTCTACAGTTAGTAATAGTACATTTCTTCACAACAACGTGATGCAAAAGCATTGTGCACTCTACAAATGCCAAAATATGTGAGGAAAAAAAAACCCCGAAACTAGCCAATTACCAGAAATGAATCTCAAAGTAAAATAATTTACTTTGAGATTACATCTTTTCAATCCCATTCAATGCTTACCTTTGGTCTACTACTTTTCAATACCCAAGATAAACTCGGCAACTCCCAAGAAGTATACCATCTGAGCAATGCCAAACAGCGGTGCCATCACAATCATGCGAGCTGCAGCTCCCTTGAAGAAGGCTTTCGGTCCTTCTTCGCGAAATATCCGCCTGTTAACAATACACATTTAATGAAGACAAGAAGAAAAAAACCAAATCCATATGAACGTATGTATACCGTAAAAGTTACTGAAATGTATTTAATACCTTATATCAACACAGAACTAACATACAATCGAGCATATCGTAACCAAATCAATACCTTCCAGCCAATTCTAGATACAGACAACAAAAGCATACTTTCAAAAAGCGTCTATCATCCATGAGTGCATCATGAAAAATGTGGACAGTCTCTGAAGAAACGCTTCGGTAACAGGGAGAAGGTGCCCCAAATGACAGGCAGACGGATGGCCCGGAAAGAGCGGGATGAGAAGACCATAAAGAGCATGGTTAATACCAGGGAAGGGATGTAGAGGGTGGGTCATAAAAAACGCAACAGTAAAATTTTTTTTTTAAGTCCAAACTTTTTTGTTAGCTCCCTCCAAAACCTTTCAAAAGGGACTTTCAAAACTACACGTTCTATTAGACATCATCTGACCCTTTACAGTTCTGAAGGGTGCTAACAAATAAGTTTGGACTTTGGAAAAAATTTGCTGTTGTGTTTTTTATGGACCACCCTGTATAGGGTGCTGTACAATGGATGTAATGCCGTGAACGTGGGCGAGACGAGGAAGGGGGCGAGGACTAGGCTGGGTCAGCCCATGGGTAATGTGAGGAATGGTGTTGAAGATAACAGCAATGCAGTTGACTGTACGTCCACACATCATGAGGTGGGTTTAACGTCGAATGATCCGATCGAATTCGGCCTGGGACAATCATCTTCGCTGTCTCGAATTCATGGCTACGCAGCACCATGAGCAAAATGGGGTACCGCTTACGAACATCAATGGTCAGGCATTCCCCAATGTGCGACACTTGGTAGAAAGGGACTTGAGCAAGCAGCTTGTGCAATTGAGGAAAGTGGATGGAGAAGTGAGCAAGTAGCCGACCTAGCAAATACTGACAGCCGTGGGTTTTACCAAATTCAAATTCAGGAAACGAGCAAGTATGTGAACTGTGGCCTAAAACACCTTTAGAAGGCCTGATGAAGACATTTGTGTGACTGTCGAAAATTAGCAAGACTGTGGGTCTTCTTTATGAAATTGTGTGAAAATGGATGGTACTTTATGAAATTGTGTGAAAATGGATGGTAGAAGTTTTTTAACAGTTGATAATTTGTTTCGTAGTAGTAATGATGTTTTTACAAAGCATACTTACAAACATTTGAAATACATGACAGTGAATGACCTTAAAATATTTATTCGAAGTCGATACTAACTTCTTAATTATACGACATAAAATAACAGTTTAAATAGAGACCGCACAGAAAAGTAGAATTCGGAGCAGAATGAGAATTTGGTGGCGATCAAATTTAGCTTTACAACTGAACTGCAGTACACTTAAGACTTGGTCGCCCTTAAGTCTGCATGTCCCAGTGTACTGCAGTACTTTCTAATACTAACTTGATCGATTGCAAATCATGCATATCTAAACTGAATTTGATTGCTTTTTTTGGGGGTGGCATTGGCATACTGTTGTCCACGACTTCCCAGTGTATGCAACTTATTTTAGAATGCTTAGTTCATAATTCGGTGTCAGACTGTCCCTGAAGGCATGTGTCAACCACCTTCACATGTTCAAGTAGACCCATGAGCATTCAATTCGCTTACTCAGCTTTTATTCATTATGTATTACTGCCATTTGCTACCACGAGTTCCTTTTTAGGTTGACCTAACTCTAAATTTCGTATACCACTAGCTATCGTGGCCTATCTGGGAACGGTCAGAAAAGTTTAACCAATAAAGCCAGGAGTGGTAGACCAACTCAAAAATCAGACATAACTGATAGCAACCACATCTAAATTTGAAGATTCTACCAGAGAACTTGTTCTCGCAGGAGAATCTGAGTTCTCAAAGTAGAATCCTTCCTCAACTGTGTTACTCTTTGGGATCCTTCCCTGCCCTGCGGCACTTTGTAACCTGTTGTTTTGCATCATTTCCGTTTGGAAATGCATGAAAATTTGCGTCACTTCCGCCCCTACTTCCCCTGCTCTGCCCTCTCTACTAACATCCACTCTTTTTGCCCGCAGCATGCGCGGTAAGAGTCCGTAGCAGGGCGGGGGTGGGGGTACTCAACGTAACACAGTTTCGTCGGATTCTACTCTGAGAACTTTGATTCTCCTGCGAGAACAAGTTCTCTGGTAGAATCTTCAATTCTTATTTGAAGCATCCTTTCTCAACTGTGTTACTCTTTGGGATAGATTCAAAAACGTGCCAGTCCTGCGACACGGAATCTTACCCCACTTCGCAGCCGGTGCGTACGGGTCCGTCGACGTCCCCCGCAACGATGTACCGGCCCGGAAACCTGTGGCCGTCCTGCTTGCACAAGGGTCCACCAGAAGACCCACCCGGTTGGTCAACCCCACCGTCCAGCTCGACACATCGCTTGCAGCAGACTGAACTAGGTAGCTGCCTCCCAAGCCAGTGTCACAATCACCGCCCACCAGACTGCCTCGTCCGGGGACTGGCGTACACACACGTCCAGGAGAGAACCTGTGGGAACCAGCTACGAGCACCTCTCGGTCCACGACACTCCGAAGGCATCCATCACCCCTACACCGGGTCACCTGACCCACGACCGGAACTGCCGCAGCTGTGCCGTTGCCCTGTAGACAAACAAATCCTGTTGGACCCTCTGCAAGGGCGTAGACGCCCCGACCAATTCCGACGACAGTCGTAGAGCTGACCGGCAAACTCGTCCCTGCACTGGCGAGGTAACCCGTCGCCCTGCTGACGCCTGGCCTGTACATTGCCCCCAGAACACATCCCATATGCACACCCGTTAATACCAGAACCATCATACCGAATCCGCGGAACTCCTTCCGTTGTACGCTCATCGATGTACCCCCCCCCCCCCCAGACGCCCTATCGTCCGGAACCACCTGTCCGTGCAACTTGCAGACACACTTCGAACCATACCACCTCCAGTACCGATAACAATTCTCTCACATCGACCTGCAAGGCTGTCTTCCTCACCTCCAAGTGAAGCATCTCCCCGCAATTAGATGCAGTGGTGGACCGCGGCACTGCCGGGGCCCACGTGTGCTACACACTCAAAGCCACCGATCACCCAGCCTTTGCCACCACCAAAGCCGAGTACGCCTCAACCTGTTCAACCGATTCCGTCCCCTGGAACCACCCAACCAGGTTTGCCCGTCTCCAAGATGGTAACCCAGCTCATAACAGTTAGTGTCGACACTTTCGTTTCACTCATGCACAGTACGGTGCCTCCCACACCTGGTCGCAACCATGACGACCACAGAAACGCCTGCACCCGCTAGCTTCGGCGAAGCAACATCGAACCGTTCCACAGCACAGACCCATACATCACATAGCAACTTCTTACGCCCATCGACATACACATCTCGCAACGTCGCCCCGCCATTCTCCCATGAGATTTGTACAGCGGATTTTTTATAACTTCGACGTCCGAGGTGAACTAAGGCAGCTAGTCTGATTATCAAAATCAATCGGAAATTAATTCCCGCCCAGCAAGAGTTCACTGCCCTGCCGGCGGTCCAATAAAACCAACAACAACAATAACAAAATAAATTTAATCCGGGCCAATCGTTCACACTGGAAGCCCAACGCCATCGTCCCATTAAAAAAAAAAAAATAATTTCTCCAACCAATCCGCTCACGGTCACACCAGGTGCCCTAAATCTGGGCCGCCATTTCACCCCTGACCACACTGCCGACTTTCCGGCCCAAGCCTTTAAATTCCGCCGTGGCCCAGTTTCCGAACGTGACCACGAATGTCACCCAATCCGTGCCGCCGAGTTTGCCCAACCGCTCGACGGGGCTCATAATCCCAAATTTAATATTTTTCGCAACGTATCACTCGGCCTACGACACCCTCTCATCCTCTCTCGTTAGGCCTACTTCATACCTCGTCCCTCGGACGGCATTCACGGCTCGTACCTCTGCCCGGCTCCTCGTCCGCAAGACGGAATTCGTTCTCATAATACTTTCACAATTTCTTCGTGCAACGCATTTCACCGTCGCCTAACGCCCTAGTCAGCCCCACAAAAACACGAGTTCAAGGCCCACTCCGACGGCTTAGCAGCCGATCACTCCGTGGCCCGATCGGCTAACATAAGTTTCCATCCGCTAGTCGAAACTCTGACATCGTTCACGGCCAACTATCCAACGACCCTGGCACAACCACTACTCGCTAAGCCTATTCCCCTGCCTGGCCCTCAGCCGGCTTCTAGTGCCCGCCTCACTCTTTCACCAAATGGCATTCAGTAATATTATAATAATTTTGCACGTGGTTTCGCCTCACAACAGAGTTCGTGGAATTTTTGCTCACTCTACCAACGTGTCGGCACTAGTAGGCATATCACCATTCGTACGTCCCCTGGCCATACGATAATTAACGGATTCCCACGTTATTTTTCCACCATCCTACAATAATCGCACACAGCCAACGTTTCAATCAACTACATCGTACTCACCACGTCGGCCGACGCTATCTACCCAAGCCGCCATTTTGTCTCGCTCGTCGTCAACATTGTCGGTGGCCATTCGCTTCCCAACGGCGTGGCTTTCCCGTCTTTTTACGAAACCGTCCACGAAACGCAGCATCCATCCTTGTTTGTAGTTGACCACTATCTCGTTCCACCTGAAGTTGTCGTTGTTCGCCTTTCCCAATAACAACGACGTCGCCCATCACACAACCGCTCGCGCCAGCGGCAAGAAAAGAGTGGAGGTTAGTAGAGAGGGCAGAACGGGAGAGGAAGTAGAGGCGGAAGTGACGCAAATTTGCATGCATTTCCAAACAGAAATGACTCAAATCAACAGGTTATAAATTGCCGCAGGGCAGGGAAGGATCCCAAAGAGTAACACAGTTGAGGAAGGATGCTACGAATGAGAACTATAAATTAATTTAACCATTTTCTTTTCTTTTTTATTATTTTAGCTTTCTTTACTTGACTTTATTTTAAAATGTTAGCAGTCTTACTTTGAAATATAAGGAAGTCATCAGTAGAGCAGGAAGTTACGTAATTTTCAAAATGTGCAAAGATATTTACTTACAATCTTGGAGAATTTTCGACAGCCTAAGAAATGCTGGAGATGTATTTTGCACAACCGAATGTCTTCTTAGGTGTCTTCCACACTTTCCCCCTTTTCGACCCTGTGTGTGTTTTTGAAAAATGAAGATTCTCCCAGAGAACTTGTTCTCGCCAGGAGAATCTAAGTTCTCCGAGTGGAATCCGACGAAACTGTGTTACAAGATTGGGATCCTTCCCTATGCCTATGGCACGTTTTTACCTCATTAATGCAGTCATTTATGCAAAATATTGCGTCACTTGCGCTCTATCCCACTGCCCCCTACCCTGCTCGCGTCCACTTACTCTTTTCTTGCTGTGAATGTACGATTCCATGCAGGGAGGCGAGCGGGCCCTGTTTTGTAACACAGTTTAGTCGGATTCCACTCAGAGAACTTAGATTCTCCTGGAGAGAACAAGTTCTCTGGGAGAATCTTTCATTTCTCCTTCGCAGAATCCTCCTCACTGTGTTACAAGATTGGGATAGATTAGGAAGCAGTGCACACCTCGGAATCGCTCCGAAGATGGCTGTGGTGACCTTGGTCCCACTTGGTAATCATCCAGTACCTACACCCCAGACCACCCAGGAACCCCACTCATCCGCCACCTCGGCGTCCAAGTAAGGGTCCCAGAGGAGGGCCCTTGCGCTCTGCAAGGGATACGGTTCCTCCCTGACGCAGGGCAACAGACGGACGAACCAGGCTGCACACTGCCAGTCCGGTGTCACCAGTACTGCCCATTTTACTCGATCCACGATGAGCTTGTCTACGCAACGTCCAATTAAAGGACACGGGGGAAAAAAGGTACGGAATGAACGGACCCCAGCTCACACTGAACGCATCTACAAACTCTGTACCTGGGCAGCGACCCCACGACCCAAATCGCTGCAATTGGGCCGTCGCATCTGATGTGAACACGTCCACGTCTGGTGTCCCAAACCACCTAGAAACTTTCTGAAACACCGCAGTACACAATCAGAAGTCAAATCTGTCCCCTAATTTTCGAGACAGACCATCCGCTGTCACATTCAACTTCCCCAGCACAAATGCCGCCTGTACCACACAATCCAACCGACTTCTACGCTGCTATAGGCTACGGACCATGGCATTAAGAATCTGGGACTTCGTCCCCCCCCCTTGATGATTTACATACGACACGGCCATCACGTTATCCGAAACGATTTGTACGACCCGTCCCCTGACCAGGCCTCCAAAAAAGTCTAGCGCTTTCAGCATAGCCAATAATTCTCTCACAGTTATATGCAAGGCAGCCTCCCTGGGTTGTCATCTTTCCTGCGCCTGCGAATCCCCTGTGGCCGCTCCCCAGCCCATGTCCGAAGCGTCCGGGTCACCACTACTGCGGCCTCCACAGAGACCCAGGATTTTGCTACCACCGGGTGACTGAGAGCCTTCGCCCACGAGTTTAAATCCTCGCAAGACCCTTGCTAGTGGCTTCCTCCGTGCACCCCCGCACGGCACCTGGTTACCAGGTCGTGTTGCCACCAACGTGCGTGCAACCTGCCGTTCTCCACAGCACACAACAAACTTTCCGCCAGACCCAACAACCTTTGAAGCTCTTTAACAACCGTTACCCGGCTCCGTTGCAGTACCGCAACCTATCGTACCATACGAGCCTTTTTTTCAGGTGGCAGCACAAAACGGGCTGACTATAGACCCAACATCATACCCAAAAACTTCAAAGCCTGCGACGGTACCAAAACACTCTTTCCGTAATTTACGAACTTCCACAAGGTTTCCAACACTATCCGCACATCATGCCCACCCCCGCTGCAGACGGACCTCTCACTGCAAAATCATCCAGGTAAACGAAAATTAACACACCAGCCTGGTGCAAGAGGCACCTCACCACTGACATAAGTTTCATAAAAGTACCCGGGGCCGAAGCCAAACCAAACGGCATCACACAAAAGCGATACAGACAACGCTGCCAGGAAAACATTAACAATCGTCGTGCACGTCCTTTACTGCCACTGCATAATACGCTTGAGACAGATCGATGGTTGCCATCCACCACCCTGGCTGTAAATGCTCCACTACCCTCGGTAGCGTATCCAAGTAACACTTTCTCACCACTACAAACTCATTCATTCAAGCCTTTCAGATTCAAAATTATCCTGATCGATCCATCTGGCTTTGACACTGAAAAAATCGGGGATACAAATCCTACACTCCCGTTTTTCACCCTCTCAAGTACACCTTGAGCTAAGATCTCGCTCAATTTTGGGCAATGTCTTTCGCATCGTCCAATAATAGCGGTTAGCCGAAACCGCCTTTAGCGGTGGCGTATTTCTCAACTCTAGACCAGCATCGTCTACAATATCCAACACCACCGGCGACGCCCCAATGGCGGCCCACTCTGCACGACGGCCCGTCAAACCTCCAGCACGCCACGTGCTCATCACCTTTAAGCTCCGTTCCAGCTTTTTGTTTTCAAACAATCCAACCGCACACACGCAAAATCATCTACTCACGCTCGGTAGAGCCGATGCCATTGCATGCCACCGCGTACCGCATCACCCCAAAAAAAATTTTAAAACCGAACCAATCGGCCAACCGAGCCAAATTTTTCCACCACCAACAACTACTGTTTTCCACAGTCCGCCACTTGCGGCTTCCGTCGGTTCGGTCAGTTACCGACTCCGACAATGGGTTTTACATCTGAACTCCCAAACGCACGTTTCTTTCACTATCTCCTCGTTACTCCCCAAATTCGGTTACACAAACCAAAAATAACCACTACGAACCTGACAATCCGTATTAAACCACTGCCCCACGTTCTCAAGCAATTATATCCATGTGCAGACGCACTTGGCCGGCTTAACAAGCCGCCACGTTTTTCATTCTCGCAAAATCTGCCATCTTACTACTCTCCAACCAGTCTCGATAGAAAATACTCACCACCAACCACATAGCCTCGTAGCCACGCTGCTTGCTTTGAAAGATGGCGCACTCCAGTTCAACTGTGAAAACGAATTCCTCTTAGCAATTCAACAATCTCAGCTAAAAAATCCATAGAAGGAGAGTACCGTGTTAATCGCCGCCCTGTATCCTTTGATAAAGGAGACTGAAAGTCCCTGATCAAATAGTTCCATGAAGAACTTTGTGATATCAGTTACTGCAGGGTTGCATGGATCAACCTTCTTCATGGAGCACCAGGTGAACCACATTTTCCGCTTTGTGTCGTACACCTTGTTCGTCGAGTCTCGGAGGTATTGTACAAGTTTGTCGATAACTTCTCCTGGGAACCCACCCAATCCTAATTTCCTCTTCACAGTCTCCAAGCGTGAAGCTGAAGCCTAGCTGGATCTGGGTGTAAGGCTTTCTCTGTGTGTTGAGATAGGAAGTCCGGTATATCCAGGAACGGGATCGGTGTTTCGAGTGCAATCTCATCAAGTCCACGAACCATCCTACCGCTATCCAGTATGGTACGAACAGGATGAAGGACTTCTTTGACAGTTGAATCTTGTTCAGGACCAGCTGGATCATGTTGAACAGGGAAAAGATGTAGGCCACTAGGCCGTTCCAGTCCACGCTCGGAGCATCCGTGCCCCGAGCTCTGTCGTCCAGAAAAAGCGACAAGAATTGGGGAAGATGGGTGTTGATGAATGTTGCGAAGATGTTTATGACCGGTTTTCTCCATTGTTGGAAAATGGCCCCACATACCTGTAGGTTAAGGGTACATTTTGCCGGCGCTGTCTTGGCTTGTCTTGACAACTGGTTGGCGATCACATTCGTGCGATGTGGCAAGGTTAGAGGGTGAGGTTGATCGTAACTGACTCCCACGTGGTGAGGTGGAAGCGGAGTCTGCCCCCCACCTGTCGGTATAGGGGTGCAGGCTGATGACTTTTGACGTCATTGTCCGTTGCCTTTATCTCTCCTGTTCTTCCTTCGTTGCTGATGGTACAGGTTATTCTTGGGACAGTTGTCGTTGACGTGTTGACCATTGCCATTACAGGCGGAGTATTTTGCATAAATGACTAAATTAATGAGGTAATAATGCGCAGTAGGCATAGGGAATGATCCCAATCTTGTAACACAGTGAGGAGGATTCTGCGAAGGAGAACTGATGGTTTTACAGTCGCTTCCGATATTTGTTGGGCCCGTTTGACAGTGGCCTCCGCTATTTGTTGAGCCTGTCCTCCACATTTTCCTCAGAACAGTACAAAATTATTTCCATAGGAGAAACTCATCAACCCAGCCATACAGTTTCCCCTACAGAGAGAATTTTGTGCTGATCTGAGGAAAATATGGAGGACAGATCAAACAAATAGTGGAGACCACTGTCAACAGGCCCAACAAATATTGGAGGTCACAGTAAAACCCCCAGTTTTCAAGAACACAAGTAAGGTCGAAAGGGAAAGTGTACAAGACGCATGAAGAAGACAGTGGGCTGTATAAACTACATCTCCAGCATTTCAGACTCAAAAATTCTCCAAGATTTTAATATCATTGTACATTTTGAAAATTGCGTAACTTACTGCTGTACAGCTAAAGGATCGTTTACATTGAAGTGTACAACTCATGATTTATGAAAATATTTCAACTTCAATATTGACTCACAACTAATTTACGTTGCTGCAAATTTTCGATAGTCATTAAAAACTAGTTGTTATGTGTTCAAACGCCGACTATCTTCATCTGGCTTCCTGCGTTCTAGACACTCTACTACATCGGCTCGGTCGTTGTTTGTTTTTGAAAATCGCGCGCATGACCACTGATTTTTATTTGCAAGCGCTGTTGTCACCTGAAGGGATTTGTGCCATTGGAGGCAAGTTTTTCTTGTTTGGGTGTACGAGATGGTGGATGAAAGGGTGTGAAGGCAGTTGTTGAATTTACAACCGCCTTCACACCTTTCCAACCACCATCTCGTACACCCAAAACTCCAAGAAAAACTCGCCATCCAATGGCATAAATCCCTCCAGGTGACAACAGTGCCAGCAAATAAATATCAGTGGTCATGCGCGCAATTTTCAAAAATAAACATCGACCGATCCGATGTAGTAAGTGTCCAGAACGCAGGAAGCCAGATGAAGATAGTCGGCATTTGAACACATAACTAATATTTAATGACTTTCGAAAATTTGTAGCAATGTAAATTAGCTGTGAGTCAATTACTGCTCTACTGTGAAGACTTCCGTTTTACAAAGTAATAACGGTAACATTTTAAAAAACAACAATTTTAATCATACTATCCTAAAATCCTCACCTTACTTTTTAGTTTATCGAGGGAATATTTGCTCTTTACCTGCTCATGACTTCCAAGTTTCCACATGCTATCCCCAGTCTGGCCCCTGGGCGCATCACGTGTGCGATCCCAGCGCCAGGTGGCTGTAGTTGTAGCTTTTTTTCGCTCCTCTCCATACTGGCGTGAACGGGGTCGGAGGGCGGATATGCGTACAAGTGAGTATTTTAGGATAATAAAACCATTTTTATGATTGAAAAAATTGTTGTTTTTACATCTTCCAAAAATACTCACCTTACTTTTAGTTCACTTTGTCCAAAAAGAGGTGGGTCAAGCCTGCTGGGGTAGCATGGGATCCTTAACTAGTGTACTAATCTTTGGTTCAGATGGACTGGGAGGTATTGCCTGGCACGTTAGCACCTGCCAAGACGACCGGCCCCAGTCGGTTGAAGTTGTCTGCTTCACTGACATTTCTGAAATAGTGGCTGATAAACAAACATAGTGCATGCCGCTGAGATCATCTGGAGAGGGATTCCAGCTGCAAACGCCCAGGAGGCGGACAGTGCTCTGAGCTCATGAGCTTGGATATCCGATCCACACAATCTTCTGATGACTCGTAGGCTTTCCGAATAGTAGCACAGATTCATTGTGTGATTTTGCCTGGCGTGAGACGTTTATCCACGGTAGCCTGTTGGGTTGTCGGGTCAATTGCCAGAAACAGTGGAAGGTGGACCGACTCATCCGTATTGTTCTGTGAGGATGTCTTGTCCAAGTAGTATCATAGAGCTCTTATTGGACAATGTGTGCGGTCCAGGTCCCTACTTCCTAGGACGCGGCCGAGAGCTTCGATTGCGATTGGTCTGGCGGTTTCATGTGGTTTCTGCATCTTTGCACGGAATTTTGGTTGCACATCAGAGTGACCTGAGAAGACCTCCCTTTCACGAATCGAAGGTATGATTTGTTGTCACAAAAAGAACACCAAAAAGTTCGCTAAAATTCACTTCAAGGACACCTACTTCGTCCTGCAAATTTTCGACATCCCTCAGTTGTCTTCTTCAGGCCTTGAGGATGTTCGGACTTTGTCTACATCTTTCTTTCTGACCACTTGTGCATTCGAACACGTTCTAACCACTTTAGCATTTGAATTTGGCCGCCCTCGTAGCCTCCTGTATTGATCAGCCTGCTATACGGGAGGCTACGAGGGCGGCCAAATTCAAATGCTAAAGTGGTCAGAACGAATTCTAATGCACAAGTGGTCAGAAAGAAAGATGTAGACAAAGTCCGAACATCCTCAAGGCCTGAAGAAAACATCTGAGGGATGTCGAAAATTTGCAGGACGAAGTAGGTGTCCTTGAAGTGAATTTAAGCGAACTTTTTTGTGTTCTTTTTGTGACGATTCGATATTTTCACTGTATTGACCATAGCGCTATATTTCAAGTATGATTTGTTCCTGGAGAGCGCTGCCAGTTCACTTTGTCTGCCTGCTGTCGCCACTGCAACCAGGAAGATTGTCTTCTGAGTGAAAGCCAGCAAGAGAGCCTTCCCCAGTGGTTCGAATCGAGGTTTTGATAGATAAGTGAGAACCAGAGGGAGATTCCATACAGGGTGGAATTTCTTGATTCTGGGCCTTAGTTTACCGAAGGACCTCATTGAGCGGAAAAGATGATCGATCCTGTGAACGAGACCCCTCAGCTGTGAAGATCGGTCACATGATCTACTTCGGGGCTTCTTATTTTTATAGCCAGTGTTGTTGATCGGACTTCTTGGCCTCTTGTGTTCAGTATTACTTGACAATTGGTACTGTGGGTGAATTCCCTGAAGAGAAGCGCTGCGGCGACTGATGGCTACTGGTGCTGCTTGATGTCGCTGTGGCAACTGATGTCGCCTGTGTTTTTGATGATCGGAGGATGGTCGATGCCTTGCTGGCGACTGTGGCGAGTGTCTCTGCTTTGTTGACGTCCGACGACCCGACGACTGGTGATGGTCCAATGATCGGTGTGGTGCTAGCGACTGGCGACTGCTGGTGGTCCGGCGACTGTTGAACCTGTTGTCCCAGTACGGACTGTTGCGTCCATGGCGACTGTAGAACATGTTGGTCCAGGGCGGGCAGCACCATTCTTGGAGACTGGAGTCGCCCGAAGTGACTGGTGTTTGCTGTGGAATCCGATGTAGCCCTCAGGTTGAAATACGCCAGCGACCGAAAAAGCAAGATTTTTCGGATATGCAGGGAGCAAGAGATCTTCTTCTTCATGAATAATCCCCTGGTTGCCGTGAAGATGGTCGTTGTTAAACGTGAGAGGAAGTTCAACTCCAATTCCCAAATCGTCATCCATGATGTCATGCTGTGGCGACTGCAGCGACCGAGTCCAGCGCAGCGGTGTGAAGGCGACTGAGGCCAATGGCCGGGCATCGCCGTTCCCGCCATGAGGAGCTTCTCCACCGTACCCACTTTGGCGTGATTCGTTGTTCAAATTCGGCTTTAAGGAGTGTTTCTGAACCTGAAATCCGATCATTAATGCTTCCAACAATGTCATCATAATGATCTGCATCTCTCTGATGGTGTCCAAGGTAGTTTTCTTTGTCCTTGAGCTCGACGATTCAGTGACTGACGGTGTTGACATGGCCGACTCGCTGACACTGTGGTCTTTGTTCATGATCTCAGCCAACTGAAAGTCGTCCTTTTCGAGGCCCTCTCGAAGTAGACGTTCGTCTAAACTGTTGATCTTCCCTCCGGATGCCAGCATCTTCTTCTTAAGACGTTGTGGTTGTCGATCTCCAATCGGTGTCACGAACGGCGGAATTCCTTGCGTTGATTGCCGTTGTATTCACGGCATATGTCGCAAATTGTTGATGAAATTACACTTCCTGCAGTGTCGGCAAGTTGGATGTCGATCGCCGAGATAAGCCTATGCTTACACGTTCCGTAGATCTCTTCTCCAGTCATCCAGCGGCATGCACGAGACAGATAAAAAATAAAAATCGAGCAAACGAAGCACGAGTGCAGAACAGGTCCACACGCCACAATGCCCACGAAAAAAGTGGCGACTACAGCCACCTGACGCTGGGATCGCACACGCGATGCGCCCAGGGGCAGACTGGGGGTAGCATGTAGAAATCTCGGAAGTCATGGGCAGGTAAAGAGCAAATATCCTCTCGATAAGCTAAAAAGTAAGGCGAGTATTTTTGGAAGATGTAAAAATAGCCCTTGGTTGAAGCTGTCATAACTCCTCGACAACGCAGTGTGTGGCCGCCATCTTGGTCGCGTTAGAAAGCTGGGAATCCCAGTTTTCAAGCCTGCTTTGAATGACGTCATCAACTTCGATGTCACTGTCTTCATTCCTCGAATAAACTGCTTCGTTTCAACGACCTCTTTGAAACTCCTTCAGTATTGCGAGCTATGATTGGTTTGTTCGTGGCACGCAACCACTTATCACGATGGGCCCAGTCTCAAGCGACGTCACGCGAAGCAATCCAGACAGTGTATCACATAATAGTAGGCTTTCCACGATGACGTATGCACCCTTCCTGGACAGTCACCCACCCTGATTTTTGCCAAATTTATTGCATACACCCATGGGCATTTATTGCATACATCAATAAGTGAATTACGGTACTACTTAAAGATTCCTCTTTTACACTAAATGCTGAAGAAAAAAGGTTACTTACACGAATGCATCTCCAACTCCAGAGTACGATGATTCTCCTTTAGCCCGTTTTAAGACTTGGATTCTTGTTTTCACAACTAAAATAAGTGAATGGAACAAAATAAATTAGTTTACTCTCTTACCCACTGGCAGCTTTTCAATGGAAGCGCATCGGGATGGAGCCTTAAATTGTGAAAGTTCCGATGAGAGATGACGCCCAAAAACGAATTTTAAAATTTAAATCTAGTGTGTAGTCAATGCTGCTTCACTGTTGAACTCAAAAGTTTTAAAATGTACACCTGTAATCACTTTTGCTAAAGATGATAAAAGTTTAATCTGCTATTGAAATAAACACACACTTTATCAAGAGGGGCCCTTCATAGGCTTAAAACCTGTCAATTTAAACTGACAGAAAATTCTGAATAATTCGGTAAACATTTAACTCTCTGCAACGAGTTTTGTGCATTAATTTCTTATAGCAAGAGATAATCTATCCTACCCTGTTATTATAAACATACTAAATTCTGTAGCACTAGTGTAGTTGACTCTCTGATGCTCGGGTCTTTTGATCATTCAGTAATTTAATCAAAGCTACCGCAAAAATTAACTTTATGTATAATGATTGACAATTACGTAAACACAATTTTCAAAACACTAGAACAAAGTGGGTTCAAAGTGATCACAAGTTTATTAAGGAGTTGCGTCTGGCCACCAATTCTGGTGAAGCTCTGGCTGGCCTTGGTACCTCCAAAATTGTATAATGTAAACTGTCGTTGGAATATGGAAATGAATAATGACTAGTAAAACGAATGTGAAGAAATAATTCAAAAATTTAAGGAAATGTGGCTTGCGTCATAAGCTTTGAACGGAAATTGATAAGCAAAGTTTTATTGGTGCACATTGGTGGAGTAGCGTATAGTCCTAGGCTCCATGAAATGATCAACAAACTTCCACTCGCTGACAACAAACAGGCGAAAATAATGATGCCATCAACAAATCAGTTTTCTTCCCCATTCAGCATGAAAGCCAA
>JAHWFP010221570.1:0-24741 GCA_023313725.1 Lithobius niger
ATTGTTGCCGAAAAGACACAAAACCGTGTGTGTCCACTTTTGCCGCCTACGAACACTGCACCCAGATCCTTGCCTGTGCATTGGGACAGGCACAAATTTTTGTTGTTCCACATGCACGTTTCCTGGGTCTGGTGTTCGATATCAGGTTATCTTGGCTCCCACACTTGCGTCAAGTTAAAGACAAGGCTTTGCAGGCGCTTAACATTTTACGGGTTCTGTCTGGCACTTTATGGGGTGCCGATCACACTGCCATGTTGCGCCTCTACCGAGCCCTTGTCTGCAGCAAACTCGGAGTTATGCGTGCATGTTCTATGGTTTGGCTAGTGACTAGGCTCTCCAGATGTTGGACAATGTGCATCATAGTGACTTGCGTCTGGCGACTGGGGCATTTCGGACTTCTTCATTTTTCAGACTCTATGCTGAAGCCTCGGAGTTGCCTTTGACCATTTGTCGGCGACAGCCGGCTATTCAGTATGCTGTGCAATTGCGTGCTGTGCGATCCAGTCCTGCTTGGTCCATGGTTTTTGGACCAGATTTGCGGAATGGTAGACGCGGGGTCGGTTAGAATGATTTCCGCAATAGGCTCCAGCAGCACTGTCAGGAAATAGCCTTTGAAATACCCTGCGTCTTGAGGCTTGGGGAGATGCCAGTGGCTCCTTGGCTTGTCTCAAGTGGCTTTTTCATTTTCGCTCTGGCGTCCCTCCCAAAGGGTTCCACTCTATCAGCAAAGTACTTGCAGGATTTGGATTGGGGTTTGTAGAATATCTCTGTGATGTGTGGTGCAGTGGCAACACGGACCACTGCACTGTGACTGAGGTTGGCACTACTGATCTAGCTGTCGACACACCTTTAAGCCTCAACCCCCCCCCCCCCCAGATGCCAGGATCATCCAAAACTGACTCAAGGTATTCCTTACGTTGAAAACCAACAACCAACACATTAAAGCTACTCAAGGCCCACTTAGACAATGTAAGAAAGGTATCCCATACGTCGAAAACCAATAACTTACGAAAGCCATTCAAGTCCCAGTTAGACGGTGCTGGTCAGGCATACCTTACATCGAAAACCTACACTGCATGAAAGCCATTCAAGTCCCACTTAGACAATGCAAGTAAGGTATCCTTAACGTTGTAAACCAAAAACACATGAAAAATATTCAATCCCACTTCGACAGTGCAAATAAGGTATCCCTTAGGTCGAAACCAACAACATACAGAAGCTATTTAAGTCCCGTTTAGTCATGCACAGGGTGAGGGGACTGGGCTTAAGGGAGCAGCGACAACTAGGTCATTAGCGCTAACCTCAGTCACAGTGTAATGATCCGGGCTGCCACTCCAAGTAGGTATTAGCTTCCATAATTTGTTGGTATTCGACTTAAGCGAGTCACTATTACTTCCAGCTTACATCTAGGTTTACTGGTTTTTTTTTATGAATGTTCTTTCGTTGTACAAAGCCAGGTTAAGGGTTTGAACCAATTCATTAGCAGCATGGGGGAAGTCGGCCCGTACGCTCTTCTGATTGCGCTTCTATCCCACTTACTTCAATTTTGAATGGGAAACTTAGGTCAAACTAATAATTCGTAATAACTTGAATGGGGGTGTGTGCAATACGCAGTAACAAGAACACGAAAGCTAATAGCACATGCAGTAAAACAGTAAACCTTATATTTCGGTACCATCATTAAGGACGTATGATGTGCGTGTGTGTTTGTGTGTTTGTACCTCTACTCCTGAACCAAAGCACCTACAAAGATGGGAGTAGGACCGAACGCAAGTTAATTGAATTGCGCACAGTATAGGCCTATTTTCATCGCTGTAACTTGATATTATCACCCTCAAATTCCCGAAAACCCCTGAAAAAGTAACGTCAAAGTTTCTTTTTTTAAACCCTCTTGATGTTTGTTCATGACGTCATAGTTTGTTCATGAAAACCGCCTCGAGCAAAGCGAGATGACCTGGAGCGCAGCGAGACGCGGCCGAATGAGCCGAAAAAATAACCTAAAAGGACAACGTATTTTGTAACATACCACATATGCATCTTAAAATTGGTTTGTATATAACTGACTTGATGCATGGAAAAAACAGACCCGTAGATCTGGTTTTAAAAGGGTGTCAAACATTCGTGTTTCTGAAGCACGGAATTGTGTGGATTGAGCGAGCAAAGTGAGCGATTTCCATGTAAACTAAACCGTTTCAATGTGTGTTTCGTTTTGCTCTATCGGAATTTCATCTCTCACCTTCGTAGGGGATTACTTCTGGAGGAGAAGACGTACAAACGTGCAAACAAACAAATCAACTGTTTGGAATGATGTAGGTGAAATGTAGGTAAGCTGAGGAATGTGACGAACGAACTGTGAGCAACATTTGCAATTAGTTTGCGTCGACATAATCAGTACATCGAAATAATCAGTACATAGAAATTACATGCAGCATGGATCGTCTTGAAGCTATTAGTTACGCACTGAGATGATCTGGAGAAGGATGCACGCAAAAATAACCTAAACGGACGACGCATGACTAAACATCGTTTACATCTATTACGTCGTTTCAACGCATGACTAAATAGACCTAACAATGTGATAACGTAAACTATAACAAGAGGCTACGAAAACTACGGGTGCTGAAAACCCTTCCATATATCGTTCTTCGTTGAAAGTCGCATCCTAGCTAATGAAAAACACTCATTGTTTTGCAACGTTACACATATAGATATTAAAAATGATTTTGTATGAACTGACTTGATACATGGAAATCTGGTTTTAAAAGGGTGCCAAACATTCGTGTTTCTGAAGCACGGTGGTGCGTATAGGGATCAACTGATCAGGAATCAACTGATCAGAAAGTGAAGTGATAAGACGGCCAAGGAAAAATCTGTACTGAGCAGGACGTAAAGAACAATATTCTTAAAATAAGGAAAACAAGAAAACCCATATAAAGTGTTTACTAACGCAAATTACAAGAGATGTGTGGATCTTGGTGGTTACATTGATTCAGTCACGTTTCTGAGGAAATGTCTGTGGTGATTGAGGAGCGAAGCGAACGAAAATCAGCGTTTGTCATCAGAAACAGCGCTCTTCTGATAAATTGCTTCATCTTTTTCTTGCCTCCTTGGACGTAAAAGAATAATATTGACCTTCTCTCGGGAAAGCCGATATCGCATACTACACTCTTATAATCTGCTTGATCGTTTTTTATGTGGAAGGTATGTCTGCATCATAAGTGTTGCAGCAAGAAATCTCCTCGAGCGTAGCGAGACGACGCGGAATGAGTGAGCAAAGCGAGCGACTCCGCTAGTATATATTACATCAACAGAGTGATAAAACCTGTAAAAAGTAAAAAGTACAAAACACCTGACATCATGGTTTGCTCGAAATCCACCATTTGGTGTCTTAATTCATAGGACGCAGTTGGCTCAAGATTGGAAAAATCAGCCAAATTAAAGGCTCACAGTAGAAATAAAGCAGGAATAAGTTTGTTTTACATATTGCAGTCAAACTATGGTTCAAAAACCTAAAATTTTCCATAAATCTATTACAGAGTCAAGAGTATTGCCTATGAGAGAGAGCAATGGCGTAAACACTCGAGTGAACAGGAAAGGGAAACGGAAGTGGTGGGGTTGGTAAGTTCAACTGAGAAAATTGGCAGAAACCTAGTGAGAAGATGGGATAAATCAGACACAAGGCAAACCGAAAGAGGAATGGGACCCCGTAAAATTTGAAAATTTGTTAGTGCAGGTTCAATGAGCAAATATATAACCAATTGGTTAACATTTTACTACAATTAGTAAATTAGCAGGTAACTTGATGTTTAGAAGACACAAGTGTAGAAAAATTTAGATAAACTAACTTTGCTTTAGATTTATTTTGCATTTTCCATTAACGGAACTTTCTAAACCTTTAGCTGAAAAATATTCAAGTGGTTTTCTGATTGAAACGATACCAAACATGTATAGTTTTTTGAAGTTATGTTTTTTTTGGTCTTTTTTACAACCACGTTCCTTCCCAACCCCCATCCCAATCAAAACTGTTTTAACATATTCACAATTAAAGTATAAAACAGTATTCACTGGTAAAGTATTCATTAATAACAATATATTTGTTTCGAATGACACTAAATATGCTGAATTGTTAGTGTTGAATCGTTTACTGTTAACTCACTGACACATCGTCTCTAAGCTGAAAGAAGGCCCCGGACTTTTCCAGGGATCCGGGGCCTTCTTTCAGCTTAGAGACGATGTGTCAGTGAGTTAACAGTAAACGATTCAGCACTAACAATCACCAGGAAAAAAGGCCCACTGGGAAAAAAAATGGCGCTTCTGAGTAACGACCGGTCCTGTGTTTCTAGCGACCAAATCGGTAATCTCTTGAGTTTTATTGGATAGTTTACGTGTGAAGGTTAGTCTATAGAACTACTAAACAGGTTTACTCAGGAGGTTTACATGGTACCTCGGGAAGTTCTCAATCAGACAGCGCTTCGCGTTGGGGGTATGGGGGGGGGGGGGTTCGCGCGGGAAGAATTAACATCGTAAAATCTCCACCAATCAAAACTACCGGCAACATACCGCCGGGAAATACAGACTCCGGATGTGGATTTGACTAAAGTGACTGAGTAATTGGTTCCAATTTTCCATATGTTGTACCAATATAACACCAACAATAGACCAGTGATAATAACGTCATATTATTATATATAACTCTATGCTGGAGCAAGTAACTGGGCTGGCTGCAAGGGACACTGCAAGGGGCAGTACGCATTCAGAACTATGGGATGGAAGGGCATGGGGGACGCATCACACGGAAACAAAAACTGCCAACATATCGATTGCCCACACCCGAAAAACAAACACCCAAAAAAATCAGGGGTCTTATAGAGCAGCGACACTATGCCATATTGGCTACCAGTCAGCGTCTGGAGAGATATCTACAAGGGGCACCAGACTACGGCGTCATCAGGTTACACTGTCGACAAAATGGAGCGAAGTGAAGAAACCAACATCTCAACAAACAGACCAACAAATAAACCAACAAACAAAGAAAGAAATCAACAAACAAACCAACACAAACCACCAAACAAACATACAAACAAACGAACTAACAAACACACCAACAAACAAACAAACTGACAAACCATAAAACAAAACGAATGAACGAATGACACGCTAGTCACAGACACAGGCAGTTGTTTTGAGAGTGCATTTGAGACTGCGTTGTGGTTCATCTTTTCAGTTGCTCTTCGCATCTTACTTTATTGTCCATTTGCTTTTGTAGCACTGGATGGCATTGTTACTCAACAACAGGCCCGATTTTTAAAAAATTTCAATAAACCACATAGGGGTGCACCACTATCAATCTGTAAAATCTGGTTTTAATTTATCTAATCGTTAAAGGGTTTATCTAATCGTTATTGCGTGATGCATCAATTTAAACGAACAAATAAACAACCAAACAAACGAATCAAGAAACGATCACTTCCACTGTCGACATAATAGGGCAGGCTCCACTTCTTTGTTGTTTGGCTAGGTTTCCCACTTCTCTCTTCCAAACATTTGTTTCCTAATTCAGAATGCTCGAACATAACATAAAATTAGCATATGACGTAGTTGTAATCTGCCTAAAACCAAAACTGGTATAAGGAAGCCTTCGAGTTTCCAAAAAATTTTGGTCTCTATAATAATAATAATAATACTAATAATAACATAATATTAATAATAATAATAATAATAAGTTGTAAACGCAACCGGAATGGCAAGGACCTGGTGGTCACTAACTGCCATCCGAAGCTAAAACAAAAAATATAAATTACAAAAGTTGAAGATTTTAAAAGTTTAAAACGAAGATGATAGCCTGGCTGTAGAGGAAGGTAGATGGTATTGGGTTGGGGTCACGAATGCCTTACCACCAAGGTTAGCCCTACCAGGGAGACAATGGTCCCCGATGGCATCGCCAAACGTGACGGACAAGTGAGGGGAAAAGCCGTATCATTGTCACTGTTCCTAAAATATAAAAATAAAAAAATAAAAATGCATCGCAGTTAAAACTTTGGCTGAACCAATTGTCAATCTTAATATAATAATAATACACATATAATAAGGGCGAAAGGGAAAAGCAAGGGCTCGTTGGAGACTGCTTATGGTAAAACGAAATTAAAAAATGAGGATGAGAATGGAGTTTTAAAAGGTGAGGATGAAGGGGTTTGGTTTAAGGAAAAGCTGGGCAATGTTTGTGGCGAAGGAGGAAGCGGCTGAGCTTGCACTTGGTAGTTAGTTTATTTTGGAATGAAAGAAGTGATGGAGCAGAGACAGTCTCGTCACTTAGAGAATTTCCTGCAGGTATAACTCGCAGGGCGAAAAAAGATTTTCGCGTGTTGGTGTTAAATCTTGGAAGAACTAACTTAAGACAATTTCTCCTGTTCTTAGCAACAGAACTTAGTTCGAATAATTGACGTTCGATAGGGAGCAAAGAGTGCAAAATCTTGTAAGTCAAGAAAAGGTCCGCCTTAAAGCGTCGGCACTCAAGGGTGTCTAGTTCGAGGATTTTAAGACACTGGGAGTACTCCATGTTGTGCATGCCCGGGAGTGATTTGGTATACTTCCTTTGTACTGACTCAATCCTGTCAATATCCTTGAGGAGATTAGCAGACCAAACCTGGCTAGCATACTCAAGTAATAGACGGACGTAGACCTTGAAGGCTCAAAGCCTGGTATGAAGATTCCCTGAATTGAAACAGCGACGCACCATGTAGGATCTACGGCTGGCCGCAGTGGCGATAACGTTGCAGTGTGTGGTGAACTTTAAGTCGGGCTGGAACCAAACACCCAGATCCCGGAAGTTGTCAAACGTTTCGTTGAGCCTTCAAGGTCTACGTCCGTCGATTACTTGAGTACGCTAGCCAGGTTTGGTCTGCTAATCTTCTCAAGGATATTGACAGGTTTGAGTCAGTACAAAGGAAGTATACCAAATCATTCCCGGGCATGCACAACATGGAGTACTCCCAGTGTCTTAAAATCCTCGAACTGGACACCCTTGAGTGCCGATGCCTTAAGGCGGACCTTTTCTTGTCTTGCAAGATTTTGCACTCTATGCTCCCTATCGAAGTTCAATTATTCGAATTAAGTTCTGTTGCTAAGACCACGAGAAATTGTCTTAAGTTAGTTCTTCCAAGATTTCACACCAACACGCGAAAATCATTTTTCGCCCTGCGAGTTATACCTGCACTGAATTCTCATCACCCAGGGAATCTCATCGTACCATACCAGGTAGAAGGTATAGGGGACACGACTTCTACCCAAGGCAAAGCTATGACATTTCTCGAACGATAAGGGGAGCTGCCAAGTGACTGAAGTAGTGAACTTTGAAAGTAGTTATATCATTCAACCAAGGGAAGACTACTAAGGTGCCTAGCTACTTAGCTAGACACATAATTATGAAAATCAAATTGGTTTAAAATAATATTGCATGTGCTAAAATCATTTAAAAACACAAAACCACCAGTAAAATTAAAGACACATGCATTCATATTGGCTTTCCTGTATGACTCGATTTTGCTATAATAGTTCAAACGTATGTATGTTACTAACACAATCATTTTCTTGTTTTTTGCTTCGTGCGAGATGATATTGCGAAAGTAACTCTAACCTGTGCAAATATTGCAAACGCTATTCTCAACGGGTCGCACGACGTACCGGATGGATTTATGTCCCTTTAACATTTTGCCTGGTACTTGCTAAACAATAAAAGACAGCTGCTTGGGGTTAAGACCGTTGGAAAGCTGGTGAAAACACCTTCAAAATCAAATTCAAACGTCAAAATCGGGCGACGAGAAGTAAAAATATCTTCAAATTGGTTTGTTACCAATTATCTAAAAACTGCTTATGACGTCATAGTATTATCGGGAAAACTAATCAGAAAGAAAGAAACTTTGACCAGCCAAAATAAGCTTTGTATGAAAAAACTATGACGTCATGCCAACCATGGCTTTTGGCTTTTGGCATGCCAATCTCGGCCTTTAGCCCATTTTGGCCACCTTATTATTTCTCAACGACATTTCCAATTCCGGATTTTTTTTTACAAACCATCTCTAGGTGCACCACTATCAATGTCCAAAATCTGGTTTTAATTTATGCAGTGGTTATTTCGTGATGCGATTACAAAGGTCTCATTTGAGTGTATTCATAAACGGAGCTCCGCTCGGCGTTCGGCCTCGCTTTACTACAATTAAAATGGAGGGGGAAACAACGGCGCTTCTATTCAAGGCAGTGCTTTGAGAACGGATTTCTTAAGACTTAAAAAAACATTGTTTTCTCCAATCCCTTCTGCTGCAAGTTTGTAATCGGAAAAGAAAAGATTCCACTTGCTAAAAATTTCATCAACTGCCTACAAATCGACAAAAATCGCGCATTTTAGGCCTAAGAAATCCGCTGTAACAGCATCGGCTTCAGTAAGGCGCCCTTCTTTTCTTCCGTCAGTGCCCTTTGCAGCTAGCCCAGTTATTGGCTCCAGCATAGACTTGTATATAATAACTAGCTGTACCCCCGGCGTAACATATGCCGGTCTAGTCTTAACCCCTATTGTGGTCTGAGTATCACCATCCCTGCTCCCCCTCCCTTTAAACGCCTGCTGATTTGTGTTATGGAAGTAAATGTCTATTTTCAATGGAGGACGTTTCTCCGTTCTGATACAAAGCCCAACAACGGTCGTACATGCAGTGATTGTTACTCAACCAACTTTGACACTATTCAAGTCTGCTCTAAGAGGTAGCATTATTAAAGCAATATTTCGATTGTTACTGATTGTTACAGGCCACACCCGTTTGTTTGACATTGTCGGTCGCTCGCCCTCTTTCATTGTAGTGCATAATTCATAATGATGAGTTTGCTTGCCCTACCTAAGCGTATTATATATATAGATATGACGTGATTGTCACTGCTCTATTGTTGGTGTTATAAAAGAACTTGGTTGGTTCAACATAATGGTAAATTGGAACCAATTACTCAGTTACTTTAGTCTTGTTCACATCCGAAGTTTGTATTTCAAAGGAGTTTGTTGCCGGTAGTTGTGATTGGTGTAGGTTTTACAATGTTTATTATTCCAGTGCCCCTCCCCTCTCCCTACGCCCCAATCCGAAGCGCGGTCTGATTGAGTACTTTCCGAGGGACCAAGTCGAGAAATGAAGCTCCTGAGTTGAATGTTTTCATGAATCAAGACCAAAAGTTAGGGGTTAAGGCTTATCAGAAACCGCCCTAATTGTAACCATAAGATGAATGAAGATGAATTGAATATTTTAGTATTAAGAAACGGTAATTTTATTTGATCGTATGAATATCGACAATGTGGATGTTTTTTTGTGACCTTGTATTCCGTCGCCCCATCTCTATTAAGAGGTTTCCTCGGTTTATGTCGTTGGCTTAGGTATCAAAGTTAAAGTTTGAGACTGAACGTTTCACGACAATCGGTTCACAAACTATGGGAAAGTCACCCTCTCAGAGAAGGTTTCCAATATTAACTTCTTTTCTACGTTTTCCTTGCGTCTGGCGAATTTGATTCTAACGAATTCAATCCCTACCTCCCCACTTATTTTTGGTTGGTACAGGGCGGGGATTGTCCCTCCCCCCCCCACCTTGATTCCGCCACTGGTTCGGGCAATAATTAAAGGACAAAGGAAAACTAAGCCTAACGTTTCTAGAATTTTCATTTGCAGCTTGCATTTTGTGGGTGAATATCAGATACCGAAGTATCGTCAATAAAGAGAAACCCATCTCTATTTTCTTATATCCAGGGAGGAGAAAAGTGCATTACTCCAATGTTTTAAACCGCACGGAGCGTTACCCTATCCAGACTAAATTGTTAAGGCTCAGTCTACAAGTCATTGTTGTTGTTGTCTGACAGCTAAAACCGACTTTATGTCGTAATTATTCGTCGTAACAGTGTATCATTCACCCAACCTGCAACATGATATGTATAATTCATCATTTCTGAAACCAATATTTCAAAACAATCGAACTTTCGCAGCCACTCACGCCCTGAAGGAAGTAATTCATAATGGAGCGACGTAGCAGAGAAGCCAACATTAATTTTTCTGTCTAAATGTCATTGTCCAATATTGTACGCCCGTGTGCATGGAGGCAGGTATGTCAAAATCCTTTTTTCCTGGAATTGGAGTTCAAAATATAGTAAATATAGTTGCGTTCAAGTTAACTGTAATCCGTTTTTAGTGGTGTACATTCACAGCTGTGAATATGGGGATACGAGCTCTAAGGCTTTTTTGTTCAGTTTAATTGTTGGCTTTTTTCGCTTCCTGTTTAATGTAATTACTATGGTCTGGTCCATCATGTGTGCGGTATGTCCACTGTCCAGCGATTTTTGTTTGGAAAAAAAACGGAATATTAGAAAAGTATATTTATGTTAATAATCATAATAATAATAACAGTTTGTCACAATAGCAACAGGTCAGGCAAGGACCCTAGGATCACTAACAGCCAGCCCAATTTAAAAATAGAAGAGAATATCATATAAAGATATAGATTTGGCCGTGGGAAAGTCAGGGGGATGAGGTATGGGGCCACGAATGCCTTACCACCAAGGTTAGACCTGCCAGGGGCTCTAAGGCCCCCGATGGCATCGCCAATCGTGTTGGACACAGGAGGTGTAGGATTGGCCCAAGTAAAAAATAAAAGGCAGATGAACAAATGAGACAGTTAAAAAACATCGTTATATAAAACAAGGCATGGTTATGGTAAGTACTAAAAACAAAAGCATCCTCAAACTGGGAATTGACACCACCTAAAAATAAACAATTCAAAATTAAAAAGCTCGTAAGGCTCATGAACTCCAACGTTCTTTTGTAATAAAATAATACATTAAAAAAAACAGTTTATCACCCGAAAAGTGGACGGAACACGGAAGGGCATAGGCCCTTTTACACCATTCCTAATTAGAAGAGAGACAAAATATAAATTAAAAAAAAAATTTTTTTGCACAAATCGAAGTATATAGTAGTAGTAGTAGTAGTAGTAGTAGTAGTAGTAGTAGCTATCCCGTAGGTAGGGGTCGTTTCAAGTACTCAGAAAGGGGTTCAGAGTCCAGCATCCTGCGAAATGGCAGAAATCGTGTTTGCTCTGATGGTCTCTTCCCTCAGGGCATTCCAGATCGGCACAACCCGCCCTGAGAAAAAATGTTTTCAACAATCAAGCCTGGAAGCTAGGAACTAAAATTTTAAATGAGTGTCCCGGTGTACCAATAGTCAAAAAATGGAGGTCCATGGCAATTAGATGGTTTAGAATCTTGAACGTAAGAATTAGGTCAAATTTTATTGTGCGAAGTTTAAGAAGCTCTAGGCCCAATTTAACCAGGCGCTCCCGATATGTTACCTCTCTGAGTCCAGGTAGTCCCTTGGTGTAACGCCTTTGCACCTTCTCAATTAAGTCGATGTCGTGCCCAAGGTAGGGTGACCAGACAGGGGTCGCATACTCGAGCAATGGGCGAACGACGACCTTAAATGCCCACTTTTTCTGGTTTCAGTGTTTCCAGGAGAAAAACACCGTTTTTCAACTGCTGCACGACGATACGCTGCAGCACAAATCATCTGGCAGTGAGTGGACGATTTCAGGTCACCTGTAAACGAAATTGCAATTTTTTCGGACTTCCGTAGATGATGGCAACAAATCATGGCCCAAAGAGTATGTATTATTTCTATCGAGTCCACCCCCGCGAAGACATGACACTTGTTTATAAATAGAGGGAGCTGCCAACTCTCTGACCAGTAAACTACTCCCTGGACAATGTTATCTAAGTCCATGGAAGGGAGGGAGTCTGGCACCTTCGCTCCCACCTTAAGAGTGTCGGCACATTTGAACCCGAATGTGTTGCACCTCTCCAAATTAACATCGTTCAAATATAATACGAAAAGAAGGGGGCCAAGAACCGATCCCTGTGGAACACCAAAAGGTACACAAATCCAGGCCGAGGATGAATGCTCAATATGTACCTACTGGTGGTGGTCCTGGAGGAAAGCTGCAATCCAACCCTTTAATTTACCTGTTATACCACAACAGTCAAGTTTGAGAATAAGTTTGCGGTGGATGACCGACTCAAAAGATGTTTTAAAGTCGAAGTATACGGTATCAGAAGAAACCCCAATGTCACGAGCGCTAGTCCAACGATCAAGAACCAGTAGTAACTGGTGAACAGCAGACCTACGAGGGACGAAACCAAACTGATCGAGGCTAATCACAGACTGTTCTTCCAAGAAACCAACCAAGGCGTCCCGGATTATGGATTCTATGACTTTGCAGGCCCCACACGTTAGAGCTATAGGCCTATAATTAAGAGGGTTTGAGGGTGACCCCTTCTTGAAAATTGGAATAACGTTGGCCTGTCTCCACATTGTCGGCAAGCTACTCTGGGCGAAAGAAAGGCTAAAGAGTTTGGGTGGAGGGTAGCTACGTGACGCACCATAATAATTTTTTTTGTTAATAACAAGTTTGAAATATATTCGTAGTTATAAATACGATAACAATAAATATACCTATAAATAAGATTTTGAACAGTACATGTACGTTATACAATATGACATTTAAATCCCAGACAAATATATCAAGTGCTATTAACCAGACCATTGTTAACCATTGTTACAATAGGGAACATTCTTGCTCAAACAGGCATTAATTTATAATAATGGCCTCGGATGCAAGTGTAACAGCTAAGAGTAAATAAGTCTCTTGTTGATTGTCCTCCGTAGCCTCAATTGAAAATTTTGAATGTTTAGGTGATAGTTCCTTTTGATAATCGCTACCAAGTTGTCGGAATTTGAAGTAGTAGTAGCATCTCAACACAAGAAATATACTTTAAACCTTGACATTGTTGGTAATTCTCCTGGGTCTGAACAGCACTCAATGTCGTGCAAATCATTTTTTTACCCTATTTTCTGCAAGCTACTTGAACACTGGCTGATTTTACAGAACCAATAATAATTAATTGAATTAATAAGTGGCTTCACACACACGAGAATAAAAATAAATCTGAATTCCTTGTGCTGCATTGTAATAATGCAGTGTGTAGAAACATGTTAGTATGAATAATTTTACTAAGCCTCACACGATTGGTTATTTTTGTGTGTGGTGGTTTGTCTTTGTTTATATTGTTGGATGATTTAATTTACAGATATGTTCACTGGCTTTGAATAACCATCCAAGACTGGATTACGAAGAGAGCTGCGATAAATAACTCTTGCCAGTAAATTGTTGCTGCTATATTTTTTGCTAACCTAACGGCTAATTGGCAATGGTAAATTTGAAAATTAGAAATGTGAAAATTTATAGAAATAAAATTCCTCTAGAAAAAAGCTACGGATGAATATAACACTGTGTACCCTTGTGTACGTTCACAGTACTATGAAAGATGTGATATCCACCCAAAACCAAAACTGGTAGAAAAACCCGCCTAGTTTCCAAAAACGATCAGCCTTTGAAGGTAGTGATATTATTCAACCAAGGAAAGGCCGCCAAGGTCAATCCTATTAGCCAAGTTAATCGCACCCAATAATACTTTGGACGTTAAATGAAAACTTTCGAACTATTAGTCGGTGCGATTAACTTGGCTAATAGGATTGACCTTGGCGGTCTTTCCTAGCTTGAATGATATCAATACCTTCAAAGGCCGATCGTTTTTGGAAACTTGGCGGGTTATTCTATCAGCTTTGGTTTTGGGTGGATCTTATGGATTCATCAACGCATTATTGTAATGTAAACCAAAAACAGTAAATTGTAAGCAAAAAAATCCGCCTAGTTTCAGCCATTGAACGTCTGTGATATCAAAAACGAGCCAAGTTTCCACTCATCAGACATACAACGCAACTCGGGAGATATTTTTGATTATGCTGCGCTAGTGTTGGCAGGCATGATTTGCTCCCGATAATTCCGTTTGCCGTTTCGTTTGTGAGTGATTGCACTTCCCTGGGTGAGTCTTTTCACCATTATGAATGCACCCTGATCATGTTTAGTCGCTGATTGCGGCGTGGTTGTGGTTGCTGTCATCTGTGAGACTATTTTGTGTGCCGCTTCATTGAAGATTTGCTCTGACTGTGGGGGCCGCCATGCTGGACTTGCTGTTCTAACAACATAACCCGGTTCGTGCCACGCTCTTAACGTTTTTTTTTGCTTTGTTGGCTTCCTGGTAACCGTGTATTGTGTATGCTGTAGTCCTCCATGCGGTGTTTTATTTTGTTTTTTAGCTTGCTTTTTTTTCCGGGTCATGGAAAAATTTTTTCTGAAGCCTCCAGATGCTGAGGATGGACGCAAATCTAGAGAAGGAGCTCGACATCCACCCTTCGACCACCGACGACATTCTCTATATTTTGACACTATGCAGACTCCACCCTTTAATTGCACATCTGACCAGAGTACCCCTCTAAAACGCTCATCAAAGCTCAGAGTATCAGACGATCGCTGCTTCGACGGAGCCACTGATCTCCCGGTCCTTCATGATCTTTCAACGAAGCTTTTAAACAGACTTGATGAATATAGACTTGAAAAGGATATTGATCTTGAGGACATAAACTCCAAAATGTCTGATATTAATCCACGTATTACTAAGGAACTGGACACCCGTTTTCACACTTTTAAGACTTTGTTTGAACAGTGGACCTCCAATTTATTCGAGAAACGGAGTATGCTACTTGAGCAGTTTACCGTTGATCTCCTTGACAAAATCGATGCCAGGTTCACTGACCTTACCCACCAATTGGACAGTGGTGTCACAAAAGTGAAATCTGTGACCTTGTGATGGAAGCCTGGCTATTGATCATGCTGAAGCTAACAGTGGGTGTGCACATCTTTTAGTTAAGCTGAAATCTTCCGAAGTTGGCATCCTGGAGATCCTTTCTGCTCATATTAATACTTCCGAGATATCCACTAAACACGACAGGGACCGCCCTTCACCAGACCTAGCCACTCTCCACAGAAATGTTACAGTTAGATGCGGTAGGAACCGTCACACCAAGAAAAACCCTGATTCAGTACTGCCTATTAACACTAGTGTGGGTAATCTACACACCTTGACTAGAAATCCTTCATTCTCCTGGCCAAACCTAGGTGCTGTCTGCGAGGTCCAAAACAGAAATAAAAAACGTCGATTTTACCAATGAGGAGACCGATCTTACTGGAGATTCTGGACGAAATGGCCTACCTATTCTGGAAAATGGCACCCAAGACAGAGGGACCAACAAGGTGACCACTGAGTGGACCGAGCACACTGTAATTGTTGGGGACTCTCATGTCCATAACCTCAGAGGAGGGTGTCACCCGAAATCCAGAACGTATACTTTCCCCGGACTTAAGCCAAAGATCTTTGTTCCAAACTCCAACTCGTGCTTGAAGACAGTGATCCCCTAGAATCGTTTGTTATTTGTGCGGGATCAAATGACATTGTCGGCGATTCTCCAAATCGGATCGTTTTTGCAATGACTTCATTACCTCTATTCGTACCAGAGTACCTAAGGCTAGAGTCACCATTATTGGTTTGTTACCCAAAATTGCTAGACAGGACATCAATGTGGACAAGAAGATTGTGCACACAAATTCACTTCTCCGCAAACTTTGTGTTGAACAAAACTTTTCCTTTGTCTCAATCGACAAGTTCATTTGGAGTGATCATACTCTTATGGCTGGTGACTTGACCCACCTTACTGCCAGGGTAAAAGCCAGACTACAGCTTGAGCTCTTCACATTGCACCGACCTGCGGAAAACCATCTTATGTAACTAGGGATATCCCCACCTTAACCTCTAGTCTGCCCCCTACCAGATCATATCTTTTGTGTACTCTTTTTAACGCACGTAGTGTTGTTCGAAATCTGGGCTGCTTCCGCAATCTTGTTTGCCATAAGGGTTTTGATTTGATTTTTGTGGTTGAATCGTGGCTCACTGATAAAATTACCGATGCTATGCTTGCCGATTTGCAATCTTACTCTGTTTTGCGACGTGATATGGGTAACCGAGATGGGGGTCTTCTTATCTTGCATCGGGTGGAGATCCCACTTGTCCTTGTGAAATCATCTTTAAATGCGGAATGTTTAGCCGTTTCCTTGCCCTCGTTCCACATTACTGTTATTTTAGGTTATCTCCCTAATAGCTTTCTTGATGGTGAAATCCTAAACATGTGTGAATTTATTGTTGATGCAGTTAATCCTGCACATTCTGACATTGTTCTCGGTGACTTTAATTTGTTTACTGTTGACTGGAACCATCTTCGTGCTGGGGATCGCCACCATGACTACTTTCTGGACTTACTGTCACCACTTGGCTTATCCCAAATGGTCGACCAACCTACTTGGGGAAATAATATCCTAGACCAATTTTCTCGGATGACGAGCGTCATCTTTGGGTAGACCGCAATTCGGGGGCAGTGACCACTGTATGGTATGCTTCTCGGTTAACTTGTCCTTTACTGGAACTGAGGAAATTTCACTCTCAACTTCGAAGACGATTCTGGGGAAGATTGACTTTGACCTTCTTAGGAGTTCTCTCTCTCACATCGATTGGGACGAGCTCATCTTCAGAGTCCATTCTTCTATTGACCAAGCTTGGTCTTGTTTTCAACAGGTTATGGCCGGACACATCGAGCTGTGCCGTGCCCCACTTCGAACTCGTGCCATGAGGAAAGGTTTCTTAACATACCGCATTGCGAAGCTCGGTCGTTTAAAACGGAAGTGTTGGCATCGACTCAAGTGCAGCAAGAGCCCTGAAGCAACCAACGCTTACAATGATGCACGCAGAAAGTATTCGGACTCCATTAAATCCTGGCATAAGCAACGTGAGACGACAGCCATTCGGGAGGGAAACCAGGCTTCTTTATTCAAACTCTATCGGAAATTAAATTCTAAAATACGTACACTGCCTCCCTTAAATCAGGAAATTCCTTCGTCTTTGCCTGCCTAGAAAAAGCACAGCTTTTCTGTGATACTTTTGCCTCAAACATTATCGGTGACGATGGAAATTTGACAATTCCTAGTCGCCAGAATTCCACTGGATCACGTTCGTGTCCGCAGGCTTCCTTTACTCCAACATTGGTCTTTCAAGCTTTAAAAAAAACTCAAAAATAGTAGAGCTTGTGGCCCAGATGGCTTCTCCGCCTTCCTGTTCCGTGAAGTTGCTGGAGAGATTTGTTACCCACTCTGCAAACTTTTCCAGTGCTCATTCACTGAAGGCGAACTTCCCCGAGAGTGGTGTTCGGCAAATATTATTCTGGTTTTTAAGAAGGGCCACTCTTCCGACCCTCTTAATAACAGGCCAATTGCCTTGACTTGTGTCGCGTGCAAAGTCATGGAGTCTTTGATAAGAGACACTATGGTTGCCTTCTTCGAAAACAACAGTATCATCACCCAGGATCAGTTTGGGTTTCTCCCGTCACGATCTACTACCTAGCAATTGCTTTCTGTTCTTGATAGGTGGACTTCTGCCTTGGATGTCGGGGTTCCATCTGACATTATCTATCTGCTATTATCTACTTCGATTTTAAAAAGTCCTTTGAGTCAGTTGTACATCAAAAACTTTTTCTTAAGATCGACGGTTGTGGTATCGTTGGAAACCTCAAGGCTTGGCTAGCTGCCTTTTTGGCTAACTGCACCCAGAGAGTGATTGTTGGAAAATCTTCGTCTTCCTGGGTTCAGGTCCCTTGTGGGGTTCCCCAGGGTTCCGTTTTGGGGCCACTTCTTTTCCTAGTTTACATCAATGATCTCCAATTTCCTTCTGATGACTGCTATTGTTTAAAATTTGCTGACGATTTAAAGATTGGTGCGGAGATTCTCTCCCCCTCTTGCTCCCCTGTTCTGGAAGCTCAGATTCTTCATGTGGCTGACTGGTCACAGATCTGTCAACTTCCACTTTCTGTTAAAAAATGCTGCACCTTTCATGTTGGAAATCGTAACTGTGATAACCTTTATTTTCTGGACCAGTCACCACTTCCTTCCGCCAATGAAATGTGCGACCTTGGGGTGTGGTTTTACGGCAACCTGAAACCATCCCTTCATTGCAGGAAAATCTGCGATCTAGCTTATTCTCGATCAGCCATTGTACATCGTTGTTTTATCTACGGCGACATCCCTACTAAGCTCTGTGCTTTTAAGGTATTCATGCGTCCTATCCTAGAATATGCCACTCCTGTTTGGTGCCCATACCTGCTTGGCGACATCGATCGTGTTGAGAAAGTCCAGCGCCGTTTTACAAAAAGTCTACCAGGTTTAAAAACCACCAGTATGGTGAACGTCTGCGCAGAACAGGCCTGGAGTTGTTGAAGCTACGTCGACTCTGGTTCGATCTTATCTTGGTCTTTAAGATTCTTCGGGGCCTTGTCAGGGTTGATCTCCCTTTCTTTGATTTTGCACCTCGCTTGATGTGTACCCAGGGTCATGACTGGAAACTGGCCTACCCCATTTCGCATTTGGACTGTCGTCATAACTTCTTTTCTGTCCGGGTTATACCGATATGGAATGGCCTAAGCAAGGAGACTGTTGGGTCTCCCTCCCTTGCCGGGTTTCGCCGCCTTCTCCGTAGGGAACCCCTTGATAAGCATTTGAAGCGCCCCAATGATTATTTACCACTTTGGTCACCTCTTCATAATCTAGGAGCAGTGTTAGTGGGTCACCCCCCTTCTGTCACCCTTCCACGTGTGTGGTAAATGTGTTTATTATTTTTATTATTATAACTTTAAAACTTGGGGCATTGCAAGTCTTTTTTTACTTCAATAGTTCGGCTATATCTTTTTTTTTTCGAATAAATATAATATACAGTGAATTTTATCGAAATAATGTTAAAGATTTTTTGTTACAATATCTTTTGTTTGAATCAATTTACAATAAAGTTTTACATTCAGATGGTGGAATTTTGTTGACCTACTGCAGACTAGCGTGCTGTACTGTAAACTATAATTTTCAGTGTTTTGTATAACGTAGTATTATTTGTGAACCCTTCCTGACGTTACGGAAATCGGAACTTCCGCGATTCGCTATTGAGTTTTGCAGTTCGTAAATATTTTTTGTTAACCAAGAGCAGATTAATCGTCGGCGTGACCGATCGATCGTTTCAACTTTGATGTTGATATTTCGCTTCGCGTGTGCGTAACAATAATGAAACAGCAACAAGAACAACAACAATAAACTAGCGCCTATTTTGATACTGGTTGTGCATCTTGGGTGTTCCAAACGAAAGGCTTGCAATTTGCCAAGTTTTAACGTTCGTTGTATGTCTGTCGAGTGGAAACTTAGCTTGTTTTTGATATTACAGACCTTCAATGGCTGAAACTTGGCGGGTTTTTTGCTTACAATTTATTGTTTTTGGTTTAGATATCAGGACTTTTGGTTGCTGCGCCTAACGTGATTTTTGTTATTTACGATGTTATGGATTCTTCACATTTTTGGTTGTAACCTTATGGAGGTTTTACTTCTGGGCTTTACAACATTTTCGGTGTTGACTTTTGTGTAGACATCATTTCTTTTGGAAATTGATTTTATTTTATGATTTTGTGGAGTTCGGATTTTGTAAATCAAATACTTTCTTTAAAAGCAAACTATGAATAAATAATTCATAAGGAACCAAGTATTAATTCTACAGAAATTGCACATTCAGAAAAATGGTAAAAACATTTAACTACAGCAGTAAAGTTTCACGTGGACTAAACAGTACAACAACACTGCAGTATACGAAACCTTACAGGAAAGTTTATTTGTGTTCCTTTGCTGTTTTGACTTTGGATCAGTTCAACCTTACATTAAGTCTCAAACGAGTTGGTATTTATTTTCTAATGTTGTTTGTTGATGGGTCTGACGGATTTTGTTATTTTCCAATAACAATGCAACTTATATTTAGTATGGAGGAGTTACGCAAGCTAGATATATGCCGTGACAGCAGGTCATTTGGTGGTTTCTTCACGTTTTTGGTTGCTAGGTTTTATTGAAGCTTTACACTTGGTTATTTTCGGCAAAGATTCTTGTTTAGGTAACAGTTGTTGTGGTAAGTGATTTTATGATTGTTATTTTTTTTAATTTTTTTATTTTCTAGTCGAATAATTTCCTTTGATGCAAACTAAAACTAACTAATTGCTCTCATAAAGGAGCCAAGTATTAATTCTACACATTTCAGAAAAATAATACTCATGTTGGTTGTTTGTTGACTAACAGTCTTATGGGTATGGCAAATTTTCTTTAAGAGTAACAATCAAGATGAAACGATAACATCCAGATAATATGTATATATGAGCATGGCGACCACTAGACACGTTGTGTCTTTACAGCAAAGGTAGTTTGGCTGTTTTCAGCCATCTGAGGATAAATAATGATGCGACAGAAAAGGCTGAAACTTGTTTAATCGGGAGACGTTCGCTTTAAATACAAGAGGCAGAAACACAATTGCGAAGGGGCCATGTCCACCATCTTTCCCTGGAATATACCTGCAAGTACCAACCCCCTCAATGCGCTACCAACTCTAATCCAAAAGCAATGGTTAGTCACATCCAAAGGTCAAACCGCCTAACAAAGCTATCAGACGTAACCCTCTTCTTTCTTTTACCCTTGGTTCAAACTGGGTACAATACTTCTCACCGATTTAAACCTGCAATGTAGAAAATTGGTCATTTGAAAAGCCTGTAAAGGTAGCCAGTATTTGTGGTTTGCCTATTCATGTATAATTATTTTCAGAATTGTTTGTCATCGCTTTAGTTGGAAGCATGTGTTTGTTGGAAGGACTTTCAAGTGGTCATGTAATCGTAGTGAATATTTACCATCACTACCTGCAATATAAAAGGTTTACAAATTTAAATATTCGTTCTTGAATGTCAGACCTATTTCCGAAGAGCGGAAAACTCTCAACCTCGTGTTTCGCAACAAGACTGAAGAAAATGAATGGTTTGATGCTTTCCATGAATCAGGAATTGAGATTACCAGCACCGTAATTATATTATTTAACAGGGTTCTATCATGTTTCAAATGTTGCTGAGATTGGTGGCATTGCTCTTCTGAAATGACATTTTTTAAACATTTACGTGGAAACCTGTAAGTGGTAGCCCGTATCTCATGGGCGTACCCAGTTTCGGTAAGTGAACAAAACACTAATGCCACTTTCTTGCAATAAGAAATTAGCTACACTGTGAAATGATGTTTTAAGCTGAAAACATTTAAGAAACGTGTAGAAAACGTTTTCAGTAATTTTTAGTTTAAAAAACATGAATATCACCTGCGTAGAAATCTTTTTAAACTTTAGCGTTTATATGAAGAGCAAACATACAAAATAAGTTAAATCCATAATTTGCTTTTTTTACAAAAAAAAGCCAAATTTTTACTCAAGCAAATGTAGTATAGCCTACAAGGATTTGATTGTTCAGAAATGTACCTGTAGGTCATGTGATTACTAAACAAAAAAATATTTCCTAACTTTTCTAAAATGCAGTCTCTGAATCAGTGTGAAGAATGGATTTAACATATTTTGAAAAATATATGCCTATACTAAAATCTGAAGTAAGAAAGTTACAAGTGTGGTGTCAAAGGGAAAATCGCGTAAATGACTTTCCCAGAAAATGCAATACAAATTTTTGTCGAATTTTTCCCTTTTCTGGCTAAGTCAACAGGGTCATTCATTTTTTGCTAAATCGTAGGATTTAACTTGGTTTGTTCAAATTGCTGTTCTTGATTTAACTTGATCTGAACGAATCAAGAATTTTGCTTGGCCTGCAAAACCTAAGTTTAATCTTTTTTTTACACAGATATAAATGTTTGTGCTTTCCATCCTACAACAAATGTATGGACAGCTATCTTAACTCAATTTTTTTTTCAAAAAAGTGTTCAAATTATTTTGCACTTGAGCTCTTCAGACTTGTTGCAGACGTGAAAAGCATTTAAAATAAAACAGTGGCTTTCAAATTGCAGTACTTTTTAAACGCTTGCTTAAAACACATGTAGCGACAGGAGTATTCAAAATTAAACAGTTCTGTCATCTTAAAACTCTGATGTTTATTTTACGACACACGATAAACATAAGGGTTTTCGTTAAACAGTATTAAAAAAGTATGCATTGTAACAAAAAACCCTTTTTATTGTAAACCTTTTGTAGCTACGTGTTTTCATCATGTGTTTATAAAATAGTTCAAACTGAACACTAGTGTTTCATTTTAATCATATCTCATGTAAATGCTATGTTTTAAAAGGTTTATTTTCAGGCCATGTTATTTGTAAAGGGCTTTTCCTTTGGCCTTTCAGCAAACAACGTCTGAAACGTCTTATAAGAGTGTCGAAATTATTTTTTAATATAAAACACATGTGTTTACTGTGAAAGAATCGTAGATTTATGCCAAATGTGTTGCTATGGACTATCCTATGACCACACTGCCTTGATAGAAATATACGACATTATTTGGATAAATACATGCATGCGTATCACTCTGACAATAAGATAAAGAATTCCTCATGAAAATGTAAAAGAATTCGTCATGAAGACGAACAGGAACTCATAATGGAAAAAACAAAAGAATTTCACATGAAGAATTTAAAAAAAAATTTCATGAAAAAGTAAAAGATTTCCTCATGAAGAAGTAACAAAATTACTCACGAAAAAGTAAAGAAATTCCTCATGAAAAAGCAACTTTCCTAGTCACTTATTAATTCTCATTAATGAGTGTTTCGATATGCGTTGGGAGAGCTAACACCGACGCCTAGTTGAGCTTCTAACTTTTCCTGCGAGAATATTTGCGGTTTTTTTTTCCTAGCAGTGGTTAAGCATTTGCAGCACTTTGCTAAATGCCAATATCATTAAACCTGCATGGCCTACGTGGATATCAACCCAGGGATTGAATTAGAAAGTGAATTAGGGATACATTAAAATACACAAGTGAAAAAAACTGAAATCACTCTTTAATTAATTTTACTCTTTTTGAATAACAGAAATTTCAGTTTTCACTTTTCCTTAGTGTATTGTCATAGAACTCTTAAACGAGTTTACTAAATTTATTTACCCGCCATGATACAAAAGCCAATTAACTAAATGAACCGAATATGTTAAAAATTAGCAAATTTCATGCCTTTGAATGAAAAGTTTCTTAAAAAAATTTATGAGAAATATAAAGATGTTACCCATCACACAACACATAAGAGTAGTGATAATTCCATTTAGCTGCTTTCTATGAAATGGTGACTTAATAAATATCATGCACCATTTCTTCTTATTTCCTAAGAAAAAGGATGAAGAAGCAGTTCAGGATCCGTTGGAACCGTCTGCTGCAGTAGTCATTGGTAAAGAAGTTGGAACTATTGATCAAAACAGCTGGAGAAAGCTTTATGAATAAGTAAGTAATGGAAAACCTGAGTTCTGTTGAAATATAGTTACAAACAGGTTATTTATATATATCTAAATAAATTGAACAATGCATAATATTCTTTTCGCTCACTAACAGGTGGCTACGGATCCAGAAATTCAAGAAGGCAGTGACATGTTGATCTATATGGTGAATTCCTATATGAAAAATTATACACAGAACGGTACACGACATGGTCCCAAAGTACATCATTCTGCTACTAGTTAATGGGGTGTGTGCCTAATCTGCAATTGTGTACTATATGTATTCTTTTTTAGAAAAGATTATGATGATTTGCCAATGCTACGGTGGCCAGTTGTGTAGCTATCAAGAGACGACAGTCAAGTTTGACATGTTGCTCCAAAACTTTGTACTGAATTTGACAATTGAGTACAAATTCAAGAGTGATTATTATGCGTAAGCAACAAAATTCTTCCACTTGAAATATGTATGCCGTATTTAAAAAAAAACAGTACGCCAAATTTATGAAATTAACTTGACATGAGTAAGATTCGAAGTAAAAAAAAAAATGTATTTTCCTAATTAATTAGTGTTGTTCAATGTTCACCAGTAGCGAATTCCAAACAAAGAATTTCAAGAAATACTAGTCCATTCTCCTGTAAGCTTTGGCCTCACAAAGTTTATATTACGACTAACTTTTCTTTGTATGTAATGGTATTAAAAAAGAAATAATAAGCTTATTTAAAATTTCCACCTAGTCAGTTTTTAGCATCTGACAATATCTTATTTAAATAATGGAACATGGAACTTCAAATAAAAAACATTAATTCTTTACATCCTGTTTTTACCATCTTATGAATTGATGAAATATTGAAGCACAAGTTTAGATCCAGCTAATGCTACTTCCATGAAGCCTAGGCGGCTTACTGTAAGGAGGACACACCAGTGGTGTCCATGTCGTTTACGTGATTAGAAGTGTTACGAAACTAGCATAACACTAACGGTTTTTCTGCCAATATTATTTACTCGTCAATTTCAGATAACTTTAAGCTGTAAACCATGTTTGTTGACAATTGAATAAACTGTTTCTGTTGCATATTTAAGAAATAAACAACATTCGTGTTCAACGTTAAACACTCCAGAATTCCAAACGTAGGATTTCAAGGAATACTAGTCCATTCTTCTGTAAACTTTGGCCTCACAAAGTTTATATTACGACTAACTTTTCTTTATATGTGACTGGCATTGAAAAAAAATAACAAGCTTGCTTAAAATTGCCACTTAGTAAGTCTTTGGTATCTGAAACATCTTACCAAAGCTACGTAGCAAATAAGATTACTGACACATGTTTACTACAATCACAGGCCTTTTTAACTCTCTTAAAATACAAAAAGAACCATTTAAATCCGTTGCACACAGAGAGCATTTTGTATGATTTTTTGCTGATTGCTTATTT